>PVJH01007266.1:0-69332 GCA_004026705.1 Nesogale talazaci
ACTTCAGCATCTTTATATATCCAAAAGGAAGTTTTTGAGCTTTTGTCAAGTTCTTTGCTCACTTAAGATTCTATTTTGGAGTAGAAACCTCTTCTATTTCTAAAGAAAATTACTGGAAATGCTTATGATTTCCTTTTAAAAAATTATTCTGTAAACCTTGTTGAAATTTATTTTTCTATTCAGCTTAAGGATATTTTAAGTTCATCCTGTGGTATCTAATGTTGGTAAAATTTTGCTTTTTTGAATTAAAATTGTGGAAAACACAAAAATGAAAATTGCTTAATAAAATTGTAACTTCCATTTGTAAAACATCAGTGCTTTAGAAGCTAGGTAACATTTTAACCTTCGCCCCTTTGTCTTATTTATAATAATTCATAATGACATATTATAATTTTATTTTTTAAGTGATATTGATGTGTGGGTCCCAGAACCAGACCATTCAGAAGTTCCTGCTGAGTGGTGGGACTTTGATGCTGATAAATCACTCCTTATTGGAGTCTTTAAACATGGTAAGTAAACTAGAAACTATGTTGGCTCTCTTGTGTATAGAGGGCAAATCGCGTAGCTAATTTGGTGATTCCTACTTAGAGTTTCCAACTTAGAACTTCATTTCATTATTGTATATAGTATACAGCCGTGTTCCCCAAAGCAGGCACTATTGCCTCCTGGGGGCCTGCTGTAAAAGCAGATACATATACTTTATCATGAAGTATGGATTGTTGAACAAATTAATTGCCAGGATCGTGCAAAGTACTTTCTTTCTGAAATGGGTGATAAGCCAGATGAGTTTGCAACCTTGTGATTGTACAGCATTAAAGCCTGCACTGCCCTTGTGTTTCCTCCTGAGAGAACAGAGCTTAACTGGTCTCTTTACTTTTCTCTCAGGAAGAGTTCTTTATATGAAATATAGAAAGTTTAATCAAAAATTCTATAGACATATTTATAGATCACAAAGTGCTTGTACTTGTTTCTAGAAAACAATCTGTCACTTTTACAGTTTGTCTAGTCCAAGAGTATCGTTCACACAGATTTGAGGAGTACCTAGAGTAATATATCTGTTTTCTTTTTATTCTTTTTTTACTTTTGTAATTGGTGATCCCCTCAGGTTATGAAAAATATAACACTATTCGAGCAGACCCAGCATTATGCTTCCTGGAAAGAGTGGGAAAACCTGATGAGAAAGCAGTTGCTGCTGAACAGAGAGCAAATGATTATATGGATGGGTATGTGCATCTATGTTTTATGTTTGTAATAGTTATTTTTAATTAACATGGCTATACGAGACTTGGAGCTTAAAATCTAAAAGAACTCCAATAAATTAGCGCTAGACCAGACAGGTATTATCAACCAGAGTGAGATTGGAGATGTCCCATACTCTTTCTTGTGACAAGTCCTTCATTTTTGTTCTTGTAGCAAGTATTTCACAAACCATGTAGGTTCATAAAAGGGAAAAATAAAGGTAAAGCTAAAATTCATGAAGAGAGAAATATAATACAGTTCTAAGATTTTTATAGTCTTAATTTTTTACCATAAGAGAAATATTAGAAATTATGTTGTTGTTATTAATGTCATATTTAACATTGAACTTCAAGTGCTTTTTTTTACCTGCCATGTAACATCTTTCATGAAGTGGCTTAGAGTCCTCTAGCTATAAAACAGAGACTTCTGTCTGGTCTGTAAATCAAATGGTAAACTCTTCCGGCAAAATTCAAACATTTGTCCTGTAGAGAGAAATCTTAAGTTCATCACAATAATTCTAGCATTTTGGGGTGTTTTAACAGGGATGTGGAAGATCCAGAATACAAACCTGCCCCAGCTATCTTTAAAGATGATATAGAGGTATGGTTCATCATATTTTCAAGCCCATAATTTTAGTTATTCCTTGGTTTCTTTTGCTTACATTTTCCTTTCCATGCTTTTTCCTCTGTATTTTCATTATAATAATTCTTCTAAGCGTCAAAAGATTAATTTTGTTCAACGTGGGGTGAAACACAGCACAATCATTCCAAACTGGCCTGATCGCCCCTCCTAACTAAATTTGCTAGACCCTGGTTTGTGGATGGACTATGGCTTGCCTGTGTGACGCACTGTATTTGAACTAAAAAATGCAGCATCTTATCTCAACATACCAAAGACTCTTAACTGAGTGAGTTGTAGATACTATAAGCTCAACAGATGAAAACTATTCCAAAGTAAAGCGCTTTTAAACAGAGAGTAGAGCCTAAAGGAATTCTCTGTGCTGCTACAGCACGTTCTGTTATGTTTTAATTCCATTTTCTCATGAACTTTTTGAAGTTTAATCCTATTTCCTAAGCGCTCTACTTATAGGATTATAAAGGGAAAGGGAGAGTTGGATGGTAATACAGAAATAATGTAAGAAAAGGGAGGAACAGAAGTAAAGAATCTCTGCAGTGCTTTGAGGACATGATGAAAGATTTGAGACTAACAGTTGTCATGTAGGGTATGCTGGTTTGGGTAGGCAAGGGCCTGACTTAAATGTTGATACCTATACTGAGGAAGCATTTAAGTGCTAACTCCAAAGTCAGCAGTTCAAATCCACCCGCTGCTCTGCAGGAAACAGGGGAAACTGTTCCTGTAAAGGTTTGCAACCAGGGAAAATATAGAGAGTTTTTATAAGTTGGAATCAGCCCTATGGCTTGAGTTCCTGTGAGGATAAGATGTGAGGCTTAGGCAAGTAGGGAGGTAATTAGAACTGAAATTGCTTTAAAAGCCAGGACTCTCAAAATAACAATGTCTTTTGGCAAATGGGGAAATGACAATGAAACTTAGCTCAGCAAGGACTCTGGACAGGAAAATAAAGATTATCTCCCTAAGGATTCATAGCCATAGGCCTGTCTTCTCATGGCCTTGTGATTTTATTCTTAGAGAGGCATATGAAGTTGGTAGTGTGGCTCAAGTAAAAACAAAGAGGATTGAAAAAAAGAAATGGACTCTGGAAAATACTTAAATCCAGAATACAATTGAGTCCTGGAGATAGGGGTCTCCTTAAGATTATACCAAATTTCAATATTTTTAAATAGAGGAGGACTGTTTCACATGACTAAATGTTAGCAAATTAAACTAAAGCAATCTTAGACCCCTTAAGAAATTCAGATAAGAGATCTCTTGAAATAGTAAATAATGCATTGTGAAATGATCAGATACATAAAAGAATCAGAAATAGTTAAAATGGCAAACTAAGATCTAAAAATAAAAGAGACAGAGAAAAGAGAAATAACTACCTTTAACTTTAGAAATGGAAAGTGCAGATCCTGTTGTTTAAAATTTAACAAATAAATTTATTAGAGAAGCAGATTAGGGCTGAGCCCCGGTGGCGTAGTGGTTATGCATGGGACTGCAGCCCACTGGGATGGAGGTTCAATTCCAGCTCCACAGAGCAAAGGCTGGGCCTCCTACTCCCACCACCAGAGGGCAATGATGCCAAAAAAAAAAAAAAAAGCAGATTAGACATCTCATGACAGAAGAAATGATCTGGAAATTAGCAGAATGTTGCATTCACAGTATGATTAATGTATCAGTCTGGGCCAATCATGACAAATTATCATGCAGTAAATTTCAATATGGGCATTGAATATAAAGAATTATTAGTAATGTGGTTGGAACAATAAGGAATTAATTAGTTCAAAGTAAAAAATGCTAAAGAATATAGGAATCACAGAAGGAACGAACATCATTGCTTGGGATAAAACAAGCTACCGAGGAGGAGGTATATTATTTCCCTGTCCCTGTATGGCATAATGGGTTATGAGTTTGTCTGCTAGCTCCAGAGTCAGTTGTTTATAACTGCCAGCCACCCGCAGAAGAAAGAAGACATTTTCATCAGGTAAAGAGTTACAGTCTGAGACCAACAGGGGCACTTCTCTGTGTTGTAGGGTTGCTGCGAGTGGGAATCAGCCTGACACTGAATCTGTCTTTTTCTCAGTCGGGCTAAGAGTCACAGCATTTAGAGGGGCATGCTGAGTGTGCTTGGCTCACTGAAGGACATGATATTTGTGGTGCTGCCACACCAATGAAACTCAATATGCATTCACCCTTACGCGTGCCATGATTGACCATTTTGTAGAAAGATTGCACCCTATGGGGATGTTGTACTTCGTCATACAGAATACAGGTTCACTATGACTCCGACACCAAACATACAAAATAGGTACCAAGGAGATTTATACTGGTAGCTGTCATACTAGATACACGCACCTATAACCCTTTCTACTAATGAGACAAAGGTAGTAAAGGCAGCTACTTGGTGCTACTGAGCAAACTGTCCACCAACCTCTAAAATGCCATTTGCTGTATAGGAGGTGGGCATTGGGCAAGCTTTCTGTGCTACAGGAGCTCTGAATCAATTCACTGAAATCAAGAAATAAAACACTTCGTTTTGTAGTGCTTTTCCAGCTCCCTCTACTGACAAAAGTTTAGCATTGTACTGGCTGGTGAGGGAACATATATGAGCCTAGATTCCTTATATTAGAGCATTAATAAATTTAGAGCTGAGGCAATAAATCAGCAACCAGAAAAATGGAATATATGAAAAATATTTTACAGGCTAAAGTTTATGGCTAAATTTTTTTATATCTGGTAAGTGTTCCAGAAGTCAGATTAGAAAGAATAAAGAAGTACAATATGAAGAGATGGCAGCTTTAAATTTTTAGACTTTATTAAAAACATGAATCCTCAGATTCAATAAGTGAAACGGAATCTCAACAATAAATAAAACTAAATCCAATGCACCTATATGCTGAAATGAAATGGCAGATAATCAAAGAAAAGGGAGATAAAGCAACCAGAGAGAAAAGGTGTACTTATAAGAATGACAGTAGTGGGCTGAGCTCCGGTGGCGTAGTGGTTGTGCGTGGGACTGCGGCCCACTTGGATGGAGGTTCAGGAGCAAAGACTGGGCCTCCTACTCCCACCACCTGAGGGCAGTGATGCCTAAAAAATAAAATTAAAAAAAAAAAAGAATGACAATAGTTCTTTTTTATTATTATTAATTTTGTTTTGTTTTGTTTTTTGTTTTGTTTTTTGGAGGGGCATCACTGCTCTCCGGTGGTGGGAGTAGGAGGCCCAGCCCCACTGCTGGAATTGAACCTCCGTCCCAGTGGGCCGCAGTCCCGCGCACAACCACTTCGCCACCCGGGCTCAGCCCAACAGTAGTTCTAATATATCAGTCTTTTCTAAAACAGCAATAGAAACTAGTAGCCATTAAAATACAATCATCAAAAATTAAGATAATGTTATAATTATTTCCCATTGATAAGTATTGAGCCTACAGCACAAATATTTTTAAGGCTGAAGAAGTTGCAATAATAACCAAATAAAAGAATGAGCACATTCTCTGGGAGGTGGTCTGTGGAAGAAAAAAAAAAAGTCAGGTTACAATAAAGCCTACAGCCTACTCAAGAGTTGGAGGATGTATAGAAGAAAGGTACTGGCTTTAAAATAATATTTTTTAAAACAATGTATGAAAGGCAACAGAAAAGCTTGAAAAGATATGATGAGAATAGGAATTTAAAATATTTTTCTAATCACTGAACTCTTAACAAAGAAGTTCTGTGCTATCTTGGCCTGATTACCCTATTACAAATTTCCATTTTCTTTTTAATAGGATGATGTTTCTTCACCAGGAGATCTTGTCATAGCAGATGGAGGTAAATTACATTTATTTGTCAGCTTAATATTGTTGTAAATGCACCTGGTTTTTATACCAGGAAATTAGTATATAATTAGCCTTATATAAAGTATATCTATTTTTTTTTTACGATTTTATATTAGCTACCATCAAGCAAGTCAGTCTTTAGCTCATGGTGATCCACACACAATGAATATGGGCTGTTGTGTCCTTAGTGTTTTCATTGGCTGATTTTTGGAAGACAATCGTATCTTAATCTGGAAATTCCACTGAAACTATTTAGCATCACAGAAACACTCAAGCCTACATTGAGAGTCAACTGGTGATTATACTTAAGGTGTATTGGCTAGGAATAGAACCTGAATCTCTTGCATACAAGGCATAAATTCTGCACTGAACTACCACTGCCCTTATATGATACATTAGTCGTAAGCATTATATGATACATTCGTTGATTGGGGAACTTAGCAGTATCTTTAACTTTTTCTGATCTTTATATAGAGACTCACTGAGCTTTCATAGAATTGAATCATTAATAGCTTGATGGCATATGAGATAACCTCTGTGAGATCTTATTTCAACTGAACCAACAATGGACATCATCATGATAAATGGAGAAAAAAATGAAGTTGTCAGTAATTCATTTTGCCTGGGACTACAGTCAACACCCAAAGAGGCAGCAGTCAAAAACTCAGATGTACTCCATGGACTGAGCAACTCTCCTGCCTAACACCTCTTTTAAAGTATTAAAGAACAAAAGATACTTCTATAAAAATGAAAGTATACTTGACTTAACCACAGAATTTTACATGTCTTTGTATGCATGTGAAAGTTGGACAATGACTGTGGAAACACACACCCCCCTACACACACACACACACACACACACACACACACACACACACATCTGATAGTCCTCTTTGAAATTTTTTGTTTCCCAAACTCAGATAACATTTCATAGGAGCACAATTCGACATACTAGAGAATACCAAACTGCCAATTTAATGTGGAGTAAATGAAAGAATGCAGAATTCTGCAGGGATGGGATAGAGAGACGGAAGCTCCTCCTTCAGAAGTAAATATACCTAGATGGAGGATATGTTGAGAATAGATGTTTCCCATTTGTTATTTTTAATAAGGTATCTATGATAAGATTTTGCTGTTTCTTGCCTTTAAACAAAAGTTTGGTTTCATAATCAGTCATTGATTGACTAAATGTCAGCTGGCCCTTCGGGGAACCAGTACTTCAGCTTCCCAACATTCACCAGAAATAAGGGAGTAGTTACTGCTTGAATTGAATGTGATTACAGTATAGTGTGTGTAGTTATCATATTGTACCTTAACTTTATTAGGTGAAAAGAACTTATAAGGTAGAACTTTATAAAACTAGATTTTATTAAAATATGTTTTTATTTAATGACCTTAAAATATTTGCTTTTATTTAAATTAAAATATGTTTAATATAGACAGTCTCAATTAGAAGAGTTTCCGGTATTCAAATGCTCATGAATTCCACTTTGGTTTTGATTTATTTAAGACAGTAAGTGATAGTATTATGCCTAGAAATGTACTAGGACAATTTTCTGTGAAAGTGAGATTCCCTTTAAATAAATAAGAGTGTGTTCTTTTATGTCACAGTGACCTATTTATTGTGAACAATATTCCCAAGTTTGTTTTAGCTTTTCTTAATGTTTGCTAGAAGAATTCTGAGTTTGTGATTAAAAGAAAACTGAGCAATTTGGTAATGAAATTTTATTACTTTCCTCAGTTTTATAAAAGTTTTTCCCCCCCAAGTATTGACATGAGTTTCTTTAAACATAGATGGTCAGCTGATGGAGGGTGATAAAGTTTATTGGCCTACTCAGTCAGCTTTAACCACACGGCTGAGGCGTCTCATCACAGCATATCAGCGCACGAATAAAAACAGACAAATCCAGCAGATACCACCCACTTTTTCAGTACCTGCCAGTGTCATGCAGCCTCTTTATGAAGAAGCCACTCTTAATCCTAAAATGGCAGCCAAGATAGAAAGACAGCAGAGGTAAGACAACAGTGCTAAATTTTGAATAATTGGTTCTTTTTGAAGGTTTTCTAGATAGGATTACCTCCCTTTGTGAAAATCATATATAGGTAGAGAAATTGTGAAACATAGTACTTAGTGCATGCACAGGTTAGTATCTGAATTAATAACATTTTTAAATTCCAACAAATGTTTACTATGTCTTTTCTTTATACACTGCACACAAGTTTGCAATGTGCCATTTATTGACATTTTTAACCTTATATGTCCAAAGTTTAATTTAATAAGGATACTAAAATATAATAAAGGTAGTGGAAGTCAATAATAATGAAAGCTAGAGGGCTGAGCCCCGGTGGCGTAGTGGTTGTGCGTGGGACTGCGGCCCACTGGGATGGAGGTTCGATTACAGCTCCACGGGGCAAAGGCTAGGCCTCCTACTCCCACCACCTGAGGGCAGTGATGCCTAAAAAAAAAAAAAATGAAAGCCGGAATGTTATACTTGATTCTGTCAGAAGCTAAGAACTACGTAATACACACATACTCATAAATATATGTCAACACATTGAAATTAATTAAGATAACTGTATACTACAACTTATAGTTACTAGCCATCCTCCTTATATAAACATTCTTTTGTCTGATACAATGATGAACACTAAAGTATTTTTAAAAATGCAAAGCAAACTCCAGAATTGGATTATCAATTGTGAAAAAGTTTAAATTAATGAATTCTATCTTTCATAAATGTTTGATTATAAAATATTGTAATGAAATGAACATTGAATAAGGCCAATTCCACTTCTGTTTCATTTGGTGGATAACCTTAGACTATTGATTTTAAAAGGGGAGCAAGTAGTATTAGAGTATTTCCTGGTACCTTCCTGAGCCTGGTCCTTTGATGTTCTCTTGGAGATAAATCATTGTTCTTTTTGCAGCAGAGACACTGCAAAGTTTTAGCAAAGTATTGAAGATTTTAGCCATAATCTTCGAATATCACACTGTATATTTCAACTATCATTTGCTGTATGACATATCACTCAAAACGTAGCCACCTAAACCAGCTTCACTTATTTTTCTCTTTCATTTTAGAGTCTGATTTTGCTCGTGTATGTGGTATTGACTCAGGTACTGAAATGGCTAGAAGGCCCAAAGTGGTTCTGGAAATTGGTTCTGGCTCCCAAGTAGAGAACCTCAAGAGTGTGCATCCTAAGCTTCAAGGAGACTAGTCTGATAATTTTGAAGGGTCTCTACTGCCACATTCTGTTGTTCAAAAAAAGTCACAGTGCCATGCCAAATTTAAGGAAAGGGGAAATAAATCCTATCTCTCAATAGGAAATGTAGCCAAGATTTTATGGCCACCTTTAATCTTCTTTGTACTTTTTTCCTTCATCTTCCAGCTCCAAATCTTTCCTAAATTTTATCATAGGATTCTCCCCCCCTAGTAAGAATAAAGCTTAAATTCATGGATTTCTATAATTTAGGCTTTAGCATACATTTCTCATCTACACTAATCCCCTCAGCCAGAAAATCCTACTAATTCTTGATTTAGTACTATAATTTATATTGTTCTTGTCACCTGGAGAGTTTCTCTTTCTATTCTTTATCTAATTTATACATAAATTCATCCTTCAGTGCTCAGCTTTAGCACATGCCTCAACTCTGTTAATTTTTTTCAACCAATCTCGCTATTCACTCATATTGCATGTATCTAAGTCAGTGGTTCTTAACCCCTTTGTGGGTCGAATGACCCTTTCACAGGGGTCACCCGATTCATAACAGTAGCAAAATTACAGTTATGAAGTAGCAATGAAAATAATTTTATGGTTGTGGGGGTCACCACAACATGAGAAGCTGTCTTAAAGGGTCACAGTATTAGGAAGATTGAGAACTACTGATCCAAGTAAACTTTATTTCAATAATGTAGGATTGTAATGGAATCTGTCTTTTTTGTACATGTATTATAAATTCTTTGCTAGTAGGCACTGTCATATTTTTTGGTGTCTAATGTAGCCTTTGAAAGGAGTCCTAGTGGTGTGGTGGTTACAAGTTGGGCTATGATATGTATTGTTACCAGTTCAGAACCACCAGCCCCTCCACAGGAGAAAGATGGGACTTCCTACTCCTGTAAATAGGTACGGTCTTGCGGAATCGTAGAAGGCAGTTCTGCCCTGTCCTGTAGGATCACTGTGAGTCAGCCTTGACTGGATGGCAATGTTTGGTTGTTTTGGGAGTTTTTTTGGTAGTTCTTCAGTTTTATCTTTTTTTTTTCCAACCCTACTTTTGTCACGCAGCTCCAAAGTTCTTATGATTTGACTGATGATTTTTCTTTTCTTTTTTTTTGTGGGCATCACTGCTCTCTGGTGGTGGGAGTAGGAGGCCCAGCCCCATTGCTGGAATTGAACCTCCGTCCCAGTGGGCCGCCGTCCCACGCACAACCACTATGCCACCGGGGCTCAGCCCTTGACTGATGATTTTTCAGACCCACTTATTTTTACCAAGTCATCATTAGATGTATCTTAATACATCACTGCAATACACTAGACATATACACTGGAGCAATAGTGGATCATTAACATTCTTCAAAGATGTATCCTATATGTTATATTCATTTAAATGATAATCCCATGAGTTAGTCAGGAAAAATGTTTTCCCAATAGAAAAAAACTGAAGTTCAGAGATTTTTGGTGTATAATAATATTATGCTTTTGAGTATATTAAGGAGTTTTCAGCTACATTGAACCTCTTTTTAGTGTACTTAGAGCCTATTATATTCTGCAACCAACTTTTTCTTCTCTCTATTATGAGTCCTTTCCTTGTGAGTCTGGAATGCCTTCTTACTACCACTCAAAATGCAGAATGTTACCTTCTTTAATCTTTGTTCATTCTGTGTCTTCTTCATAGTATTCCCTTCCTACCTGAACTTTGTCACTTCTTTTTTTTGTTTTTATTTCCAGCAATTTTGTTGGCATATAATTTACATATCATCCAATTTAAGAGTTCAGTCGTTCAGTCATATCGAGGAAAATTACACAATCATTATCACATCCATTTTAGACCATGCTACCACCACCATGTTTAAATCACCTTTTAAATTGAGTTGTGCACTCACAATCCATTCAAGTACTCCCTTCTCCCTCCTGCCTTCATTATTTACTCCCATAATCTCCTTATCCTCCGTAGCCCTTACCCACTACCTTTGTATTCCCTGGGCCCCCTTGTATCAGTTATTCTCATTATGCATTCACTCCTACTGTCCTTCATAGCTGGGAGACCCAAAAGAAAACCTTTTTTAAAAAATCTCACCAAGAGGTGCTAAGGATAAAATTATAATAGTATAAAGGCAAGGATACAAATAATTCATTGGAAGGAGTATAAAATCATAATAGTTTAAAGACAAAAATACACATAATTTATAAGAAGGAAAAGACCCCCATCAACATTCAAAAATCCAGGAAAGAAATTTCTGTCATGAACTTATAAGAGATACTTTCAGAATAAATTTAGGGCATGTCTGTGGGTGGTCTACTGACCAAGTGTCAAGTTGGATCCAGTATAATCAAGATTACAATGTTTTCTGCTGTTTGAGATTCTTGCCTGTTGATAGAATGGATTTGCCAGTGTTTTAGTCCAACTAGATATATACTTTGCAGATATCTCCCATAGACCTCCACAAATAGGGTGTTCATAATTTTAGCTCTGATGCTTTTCTCCTCACCATATTCATATTTTGTAATTGTCATCTTTGGATCACACAAGCTGGTGTGCTTCTGTGTGGACTTAATTGACTCTGCGCTTAATAAATACAAATCTTTAAGACCCCAAACACTATTCCGATTGATAGCCAAGCACCATCTGCTTTCTTCACCACACTTTGCTGTAACACCTTTATCTTCAGTTATCATTTCATGAAAGTGAGTATCAAACAGAGCCAATGACATAAGAACTGATTATTTTTAAGTTGGAGCTAGGCTTTAATGTGAACCGTAACCCCATTTCTGGATCTATGCTTTTTCTTAAAGTTGTTGTAAGTTGAGAGTTAATACATTCCATAGTTAAATCATGCCAAACATAATTGTATAATTACTTATATAATCAGTCTCCATATACACTTTTCCTTCTGAACTTCTTGACTTTGTCATTTCCTAATGCCACTTTCTCTATAATTCATTTCTTGTTCATTCAAATTAGAACTGACTTCTGTCTTCTCACTTGAGCTATAACACAGTTGTAAAAATGTCTTATGGTATATTTTAAAATGTTTTTTTCTTCTTCCTTAAGGCAGATCCATGTTTTCTTATATAATCACATATTCTGTGTAGAATATTCTCCCATAGTGACCACAACTAAACTATTACTGTCTGAAGAAAAATCTATACTAAAAGAAACATGGTTGAATGAGAAAGTCAAGTAGTATTTTAAAATATGCAAGGGACCTTGGAAAAGTTTCTTGAAAATGATATTAGAAGATAATAGAGTTAAAAGGCAATTACCCTGGTGTTAATCCATGAAATTATTTAGGTAATCGAATTGCTTCAAATTTTTGTTAGTTATTATATTCAGTATTAACGAATATATACTTTAATGATGTACATTTTTTAACTTTATAATAGGTGGACAAGGAGAGAAGAAGCTGACTTTTACAGAGTTGTATCCACATTTGGAGTGGTATTTGATCCTGACAGAGGCCAATTTGATTGGACAAAATTTAGAGCTATGGCTAGACTACATAAGAAAACTGATGATAGTTTGGAGAAATATTTGTGTGCATTCATGTCTATGTGTCGGAGGGTGTGCCGTCTTCCTTCCAAAGAAGGTAAGTTTAAAAATTCTTTCTGCACTTTTTTCCCATTTTGTCTAAGTAACAAAGTCTCCCAAATTCCAAGGTTTCCAATTTATTTATTTCTTATGATAGATTTCAATAACATGTGACATGTCAGCAATTTTGAAAATTGTAAAATGTTCTCAGCTCCACACTTCAGTGGAAAGAGCTAATGAAAACCTTATGCATACCTTTGAAGCATTGTCAGATACTGAATGGCTAATGAATGGAAACAGATGGTTGTCAGATATAGTTGCGCGCACTTTATGTCAGAGTGCCTTCCAAATGTGACTGAGGAGGAACTGATTTCTCAGAATGGAGTCAACCATGGTGACATGAGTCCAGTAAAGCCGGTAAGAGTGAAGCCTTTGGATTCTTCATTTGCTGATGAGGCATGACTCAATGTGAGGAGAAACAGTTGCAAAAATTAACTAATGATGGGAACTTATAATGTGAGAAACATGAATCTAGGAAAATTGGAATTCACCAAAAATTAAATGGAACATATAAAAATCTATATTCTAGGCATTATTGAGCTGAAATGGACTGGTGTTGGCCATTTTGAATCAGAAAGTCATATGGTTTACTATGCCAGGAATAACACAAGCAAAACACATGGTGTGGAATTCACTGTCTAAAGAATACTACAAAATCATTCTTGAAGTACAGTGTTGTCAGTGATAGGATTATATCTATCTGCCTTCAAGGAAATCCAACCAACTACAAAAACTAATAATGAAGAAATTGAAGGGTCTACCGAGGACTTGATTCTAAAATTGATCAAATGCAATCAAGAAGCATTGATAATTTCTGGTGATTGGAAACAAAAAAGAAGGAACAGTTGTTAGAAAATATATAATAGAAACAAAGCTGAAGATCACATGGTAGAATTTTATAAGACTGATGAGTTGTTCATGATAAATGAACTTTCTTCAACAATACAATAGGTGACTATACACGTGGTCTTCTCATAGAAACCAAATTGACTACATCTATGGAAAGAGGCCATGGAGAAGCTCAGTATCAAGAGCTAAACCCAGCCGGGAACTGATTGTAGAACAAGTCATCAATTGCTCATAAGTAAATTCAGAATACAGCTTCAAAAGTTCAAATGAATCCATGAGAGCCAAAATACAACCTCAAATCTATCCTACCTGAATTTTTAGAATCTATCAAAAATAGATTTGACACATTGAGCCATAATGACAGAAGACCTGATGGAGCTGTGGAAGGGCAAGAATATCATTCATGAAGAAAGCAAAAGGTCATTAAAAAGACAAGAAATAGGCCGAGCCCCGGTGGTGTAGTGGTTGAGTACGGGACTGAGGCCCACTGACTTGGCAGTTCAAATCCAGCCGCAGCTTTCCAGAAGCAAGACTAGGCCTCCCACTCCCAGCAGAGGGCAGTGATGCTCCCCCGCCCCCCCCCCAAAAAAGAAGACAGGAAATAAAAGATCAGAGTGGAGATCAGAAGAAACTTTGAAACTTGCTCGTAATCAGAGTAGCTAAAGCAACTGGGAGAACTAAGGAAGTCAGAGAATTGAGTAGAAAATTTTATAGGCCAAGAACGCAATGAGAAAAGGTAAACATTTTATTGAGATCTGCAGAGACTTAGAATTAGAAAACCGACTGAGCCCCGGTGGCGTAGTGGTTGTGCGTGGGACTGCAGCCCACTGCGATAGAGGTTCAATTCCAGCTCACAGGAGCAAAGGCTGGGCTTCCTACTCCCACCAGAGGACAGTGATGCCTAAAAAACTGCAAAAAAAAAAAGAATTAGAAAACCAAAAAGGAAGAACACAATGTATCTTAAACTGGAAAAATGCAAGACTTGAGTTACAATCCTGAAAGATTCAAAATATTGAATTATGCAGAAAGCATCAAAATCAGATGGAAATAATGCAAAAAGTTGACAGTTGATACTCCACAAGAACCAACCGTGCTGAAGGAAGTAGTTCAAGCTGCCCTGAAAGCGCTAGCCAAAAAACAAGATTCCAGGAATTGATAGAATACCATCAACAAGCTGATGAGATACTGAAAGTGCTCAATTGTCTGTGTCAGGAAATGTGGAAGACAGCTAGTTAGCCAACTGACAGGAAGAAATCTTTATTTGTGCCCATTCTAAAAAAGTAACCCAACAGAATGCTCAAATTATAGAAGAATATCATTGGTATCACATGCAAGTAACATTTTTCTGAAGATCATCAACGAGGTTGCAGCAGTACATTGTCAGGGAGCTGCCAGAGGTTCCGGCCAGATTCAGAAGAGGGCATGGAACAAGAGATACCATTCCAGACGTCAGATGACTCTTGGGTGAAAGAGAGTAGCAGAAAGATGTTTACTCATATTTTATTGACTATGGAAATGCAGTTGTGTGGATCTTAACAAACTTGAGTAGCTGTGATAAGAATGGGAATTCCAGGATATGTCATTGTGCTCATTACAAATTTATACATGGATCAAAAAGCGTGTGAGCAGAACAAAGCAATACTGCATGATTTAAAATCATGACAAAGTTGTATGCTCTCACTGTATTAACTCAATCTGCATGTTGAACAAATAATCAAAGAAGCTGGCTTAAATGAAGAAGAACGTGACATCAGGATTGGAGAAAGCCTAGTTAACAACCTGCACTTTATAAATGACACAGCCATACTTGCTGAAAGTGAGAACGACTTGAGGCCCTTACTGGTGAAGATCAAAGATTGTAGCCTTCCGTATGGATCACAACTCAATGGAAAGGCCAAAGTCCTCACAACTGGAGGTAACATCATGGCAAATGAAGAAAAGGTTGATGTTACGGATGTGTCTTGCTCTTGATAGCAGAGATCAAGAGATGAGTTGCATTACAATCAATCTGCTGCAAAAGACTTTAAAGTGTTGAAAATTAAAGGTGTTATTTTGAGGACTAAGGTACTCCTGAAAAAGTTAGACTTTGGATAAAAAAGACGGTGACGAATTGATGCATTTGAATTGTGGTGCTGGAGAAGACTACTCAAAGTGCCACGGACTACTTAAAGATAAATTGATCTGTTTGGGAAAGAGAACAGAGCACTCCTAGAGACAAGGATGATGAGACTTCACCTTACGTACTTTGGACATGTCAGGAGAGATCAAATCCTGTAGAAGGACGTTATGTTTGGTAAAGTAGAGGGACAGCAAAAAAAGAGAAAAGCCTTTTAAAAAGTGGCTGCAACAATGGACTTAAGCACAGGAACTATTTGGAAGCAGATGCAGAGTCCGGCAGTGTTCTGTTCTATTGTGCATAAGGTCAGTATGGGTGGGAACTAACTCAACGGGACCTGACAACAACAAAAAATGTTCTCCTTCTGTTGACCAGACTCCTTTTTTCTTAATGATTTTTGTTCATGGTACTTTATTTTTTTTTAATTTTGAACTGCTTTTGGACTTTCAGAAAAGTTACAAAACATCTTGTTGAGAATTTTCTTAGGTTCCTCACTCCTTCCTCCACTAATGTTTAGGATTTTATGTGGCTAATTATAGTGTACTTTTCAGAGCCAGGAAATTAACACTAGTACAATAGCATTAAATAAATACCTATTGGAAAAAATACCAATTTTTTTTCATTAATTTCATTTTGTTTGAAGGTCCCACATTATGTTACTTCCTTTAACTTTCTATTGTCTTTAATAGGACATCAGTCTTTCCTTGTCTTTTATGACCTTGATACCACTGAAAAATACTGATCAGCTATTTTGTCATATATTACTCATTTTGGATGTATCTTCCATTTTCAAATAATTGGTGGATTGAGATGATCACATTTTGATAAGAATACATACATGCAGAAATGATGTGTCAAGCTATTGATGATGTCAATATATCATTATTCCTGATGAAAATGGCTTTGTTCACTTAGGGAAGGCAGTTTATATTTGGTTTCTACACTGTAACATTACCAATTTTCCCTTCAATAGTTAACAAATACCTAAGAAAAATAACTTGGACACTGCAAATAATTTTGCTATTCAAACTTTCAAAAATCTGTTTCAATGCCCATTAGTAGGTTTTGTGTTCAATTGTTATTACTATGGGATTACACTGCAAGAAAAAAATTATTCCTCTTTCCAGAGTTTATAATCCAAGACTATCATGTATTATGTCAATTTGTTCCAATTTAATCATTAAAAGTTTGTTCAGGGGGCTGAGCCCCGGTGGCGTAGTGGTTGTGTGCGGGACTGCGGCCCACTGGGATGGAGGTTCAATTCCAGCAATGGGGCTGGGCCTCCACTGCCACCACCAGAGAGCAGTGATGCCCCCCCCAAAAAAAAAATTTGTTCAGGGCTGAGACCCAGTAGTTTAGTGGTTGAGTTCGGGACTGCAGCCCACTGGCTTGGCAGTTCAAATCCAGCAACAGCTCTCCAGAAGCAAGGCTGGGACTCCCACTCCAACCAGAGGGCAGTGATGCCAAAAAAATAAAAAGTTTGTTCAGATTAATCCATGCTTTCTTTCAAAAAGTCCTATATTTGTTGTTGTTCCTGTTTTGCTTTTGCTTTTTGGAACACTTCTAAATTTGTGAAGTGATGCAGCTTCACAAATATAAAACATCATGGAAAGGAATGTAACTTAACACTGAAATGAAATACTTAAAGTTAGTTTGTCCTTTGAAACACTTAAAGCTTTCCTTTGATGCCCTTTGACTTCACTAGAATTATATATCATGACTGGAATGATGGGAAATGCAAACTTTTATTCATGAAGTATCATTTAAGTTTTAATTTGTATTTATAAGTGGGTTTGAACAAATTATTTTCTTGTGCTAAGTAGCTGTCATTTTTTAACAAAATATCATTTTATTGGGGGTTCTTACAACTCTTAGCATAATCCATACGTCCTTCCATTGTGCCAAGCACCCAAGCACCTTTGCATGTGTTGTCATCATTTTCAAAACATTTTCTTTTCACTTGAACCCTTGGCATCTGCTCATTCTACCACCCCCCCAACTCCCCCATCATGACCCCTTGATACTTTATAATTTTTTTTCATGTTTTACACCAACTGCTGTCTCCCTTCACTCACTTTTCTGTCGTTCATCCCCCTAGGAGGGAGTATGTGTTGATCATTGTGATGGGCTTCCCCTTTCTCCCCCCACCTCCCACTTACCCTCCTAGTATCGCTACTCTCATTATTGGTTCTGAGAGATTTATCTGTCCTGGATTTCCTGTGTTGTGAGCTCTTGTCTGTGCCAGTGTGCATGCTCTGGTCTAGGAGGATTTGTAAGGTAGAATTGGGGTCATGAGAGTGGGGGAGGAGGAAGCGTTAAAGAACTTGAGAAATGTCGTGTGTTTATATTGCACCCTGACTGGCTCGTCTCTTTCTGTGAGGGGATGTCCAATTGTCTACAAAGAGATTTGAGGTCTCCACACCACCCATCCCCTCACGCACATTCATATGATTTTTGGCTTAGGTCTTTGATGCCTCTTGACCGATCCCATCAACACCTCATGATTACACAGGTTGATGTGCTTCTTCCATGTGGACTTTGTTGCTTCTCACCTAGATGGTTGCTTGTTGATCTTCAAGCGTTTAAGACCCCAGACACTGTATCTTTTGATAACTGGACACTATCTGCTCTCTTTACCACATTTGCTTATACTCCCATTTTGTCTTCAGCAATCTTGTTGGGATGGTGAACATCATAGAATGCCAGGTTACTAGAAAAAAGTGTTCTTACATTGAGAGAGTATTTAAATACTATTAGATCCCTTAATGATAAAGAATGCATTAATATTAATTTCCTAGCTGTATTAATATGCTTCCAGATTATAATTAGTAGAGTTAATCTTGCTACAAAATTATGTTGTTATGTTGTTAATCTTGCTACAAAATTATGTTGTTATGCTCTTGAGTAATTTTTGCTTCACGGCAACCCTGTGTACAACAGAAATAAACACTGTTGAGTCCTCACAATTGTTGTTATGTTTGGGCCTATTGTTCTAGCCATTGTGTCCTTTCATCTTGTTAATGGTTTTTCTCTTTTCCCCAACCTTGTCCCAAGCATCATGCCCTTTTCCAGGTATTTGTCGCCCCTAATACTATGAGTTGCTAAGGAGTAATCCTTTATTCTAGTCATACAACTGCATCTTGGTGTGTGTACAGATTCTGATGGAGTACAATAGAATGTTCTGAAATTGCCATTCTTCTCAATCTTATCCATAACTTGTTATCAAAAATCATAGAAGCTGATATCAAATGGTTTAAGAGAAAGAAAATGTTTTGAAACTGATGGTGGTAGCAACTGTAAAATTATGCTTGTTCTAACTGAATTATGGATTGTTATGATATCTGTAAGAGCTCCAATAAAATGATTAATGAAAAATCATGGAAGACTTTATTTTAAAAAATGTCAAAATGTGAAATTACTGTTTCTCAATATATTCTCCACCTAAGCTTCAATTCTTATGGAAGTGATGTTTCCATATTTCCAAGCCCTCCCTGAAGAAATCTACCTTCTTCAATTACACCACATCAAAATAGTAGTTTTAGTAACCACTGAGAGACTTGCATCATGTTTGTTGGGTTTGTTTTACAAAAAGACGCTTGGGTGGTAGGGTGGGTGTCGTACAATTTACCATTGAAATTATTGCAGGGCAGCTCTTAGTTCCCTCAAAGAATGAGTAGGTGTGTTTTCACGATGGAAAATTATTCCTCAGCACAATTCTCCTGGCCTTTTTTCACTGATGCAGTTTTCTATGTTCTTAAAATGTTTTCACAATAAGCATTAATGGCTGCCCTGTTATACTTGAGAAAATATCAAGATTACCCCTTTGGAAGAGCAACTACAACAAAAAGCCATAACCTTTTGAACTAACCCCTTTCCCTTGAATCCAACTGGCTCAAAAGATCTCCATGGAACCCACTGTTTTGATCAGGTATTGCTCTCTGAAACATAGTGATAAATCCAAGACTCATTCCCAGTTAGGCTCCATTCCATAAAATCACCTTCGGCAGCTTCCATCTTTCTTTAAAAAGAAAACTTTTCTTAAAAAATCAGCTCTTTGAACAAGCTGGTCCTCACATTGCACTTTTGCCACCCATTGAGCCAAAAGCTTTATGAGACCAGAATGTTTATTTAAAATTAAAATTCCATCTTTAATAGCTCTCACATCATTGGTAATTCTGTGACCTTTTTCCATTAGTGTCTAGTTTTAAGCAGTAGTTCATTGGTTGATCAAGTTTGTCATTCTCACTTGACTCAACATTCTTTAAATAAATGTAAAACTGATTATCAACATTATATGAAGAGGAAAGAGTCCTAAGATAAGCAAAGCACTAAAGAAAAAAGAACAGAGTAGGAGACATTTTACTTCCTGACATTAAACCCAATAATACAACCACAGAAGTTTAAAACTGCCTGGTTCTGGTACAGCAATAGATAATATAAAAGCCAATAAACAAATCTATCCATCTGCAGACAATTGAACTTTGACAATGGGTCAAAATACATAAATTGGGGAAGAGAGAGTCTTTTAAAAGGCACAGACAAAATTGGATTACCATTTGCAGAAGAATAAAGCAGACCTCAGACCATAGCAAAACACTCAAAATGGGTTAAAGACCTCAATGTAAATCCTAGAAATATAATGATCATTAATGAGAAAATAAGAAAAAAAACTTTAGGTCTCTAGTAAAGAGCATAAACATACTATCCAACTATGAAAAATTCGAACAGCAGAACGCTAAATAGATTACTGGGATATCCTGGAATTAAGACACTTAGGCGCATCAAAAGATGTCACCAACATTGTAAAATAACAACTCAGGTAAAAATTGTCAGTAACACATGAGACAAAGAATTAATCTCTGAAAACCTATAGAAAACTGCAACATCTCAATAAGAAAAAGACAAGTAATCCAACTCTTTAAATGAGCAATGGACATGAACAGACAGTTCACCAAAGAAGACATTCAGGAAGTCAACAAACATGAAAAGATACAACCACTAGCCATCTGAAAATCCAAATCAAAACAATGGTGAGCTTCCACCTTACATTGTCATGGATAGCAAAGTTTTTTTTTAAAATGCTGGAGAAGGTTTAGAGATATTGGGAAAAAACACTTCCCCCTCGGCCCCCCAATACACTGCTGGTGGACTTGAAAAATGTGTGACCATTATGGAAAGTGAGTGACATGGCACTATCTCAACCAACTGGGAACAGAAATACCATATGACCATCAATCCCTTTGAGTTTATTCCCTAAAGAAATCAGTCAAAGCACAAGCAGATATATGCACACCCATGTGCATCAAGCACTGTTCCCATTAGCCAGATTATGGAAACAAAATATGCCCATCAGTGGAAGAATGAATAAACTTCAGTACATAGACAGAATGGAATATTATACATTTCCAAAAAATTATGATGGAACCTACAGCATCTAATGACATGGGTGGAATTAGAGAACATGCTGAGTGACTTTAGTTGATCAAAAAAGGACAACTATTTTATGAAACCACTATTATAAAGGAAAGGCAGAACCATTTTTATATCCAAAGAAACAAGCTTTGATGGTTGGATGGGGTCAGTGAAGCAGTAGGCTAGAACAGGAGATTGCAAAATGGAGTTCTTGAGCAATATGCAGCTTTTTTGGTTTGTACATGTGGCTGTGAAGTAAAACTGAAAAATTTTAAAGCATATGATGATGATCTCATTTGTTTGTAAAGATAAAGATTTTTAATACCGTATGTACTTGTGTATTAGCCAAGTTTTCAGCACATTTTTAATGCAGTTTTTTTATAGGTGATACTCGAGTGTGTATGGTAATTTTCAAATTGTGGTGAGGGACAGGGTTGGTTCTTCCATTGCAAAAGCTTGCTAACCTGGGCTAGAGGTTAGCCAAAAACCAGATTTGCTCCCATGGAATCAGAGCTGGTCCATAGTGACCCCTGTGTGTTTCTGAGACTGTTTATGAGAGTAGAAAGCCCAGCCTCTCTCCTATGGAAGTGCTGGTATTTTTGAACTGCCAACCACGCAGAGAGCGTCCCACCACATAATCACTGCATAACCAGGGCTTGAGGAAGAAATAGTATCCTACAAGAGGGAGAATAAAAATCAGTGGGTGGGCAGGGCAAGCTTTTGGGAGGTAGGATAAGCAGTTTAAGTTGTTGAGTAGAAAATTATCTGAAATCTGAACTCCCACTTAATTCATAATAAAATGTTTTAGCATGTTGTCCACCTGGATTTTGTTAAAAATTTGATATTTTCTGTGGTCTTAAAGCCTTATTTTCCCATGGCACAAAAAGAATTCTCTTTTTAAAAGGCATTCTGACTAGACGTACTCAAACGTATTACTGAGGGGACTGGTCTACTGTCACTCAGTGTTCTCAAAGACATGTTTAAACACACTTTGTTTAGAATGGCTGGTGAATGCCTGACCCGCAGGCCATTTAAGACCCAAGAAATTATCAATATCCAGCTAATGTCACATGCTTCATTAGAGAGAAGCTACTTCAGCCATCACATTAGGGGTGAGGTAACTAAATATTTAACTGTATGGCCTGCAAATGATGTTATAAACATCATTATAATCTGTAAATACAAATGACATGATTTCTGTAACTACTTGATTTTCAAATGTTTATTCTTCATTTTGAAATAGTAGAGAAAATCTGCAAACTTCAGAGATTTAGAGCAGAAGTACTCTGTTTTCTGAAAAGTCACTCTGTGCCACTTGATTTTCACAAAAGACCTACATTAATCCCTGTTTTTGCTAAGATAAAGAAATATTAAAGGATTTTTGCCTTTATGAAAAAGGTGAAAAGTACCTTCAGCCTTTGTTTTGCCGTGAGCTATTAGAGAGGCAGTGTTCACCCTGTGGTGCAGGAGTGATCGTGCTAAGCTGCTTCTCCGGGAATTATACCCAGCATCTCACCACCAAGCTGCCATACTCTGAAACTATGACTATAAATATTATGTTTATGTTACTTTAGATTTTATGTGTTATGTGGAATGACTTGCTGAAGTATTTTTTTAATTTGCTATTTTTGTTCTTGTTGCAATGTAGAATTGGTGGATCCAAACATTTTCATCCAGCCAATCACAGAAGAACGTGCTTCTAGGACTTTATATCGCATTGAGCTTCTAAGGAAAGTACGAGAACAGGCTCTCCGACACCCGCAATTATTTGAACGCTTAAAGCTTTGTCATCCAAATCCAGACTTACCCATCTGGTGGGAATGTGGCTCTCATGATAGGGATTTGCTTATTGGAGCTGCTAAACATGGGGTGAGCCGAACAGATTATCACATTCTTCGTGATCCTGAACTCTCATTTATGGCAGCTCAGAGGAACTACAGTCAAAGTAAGATGGCTCATTCCAGGACTTCTACCCCACTTTTACAGCAATATCAAGTTGCACTTTCTGCTTCTTCTCTTACCTCTCTACCTAGACTCCTAGATGCTAAAGGTATAATTCTAGAGGATATGAAAGTTAAAAGTGAAAACCTTAAAGAGGAGCCTCAGTCTTCTGAAGAAGAATCTATGTCTTCTGAGGAAACCAGGACACTAATAAAGTCTGAGCCTGTCAGTCCAAAGAATGGTGTTTTACCACAGGCTACTGGAGACCAGAAATCTGGTGGAAAAGGAGAAACAGACAGACGCATGGTTGCAGCCAGAACAGAACCCCTAACTCCAAACCCATCTTCTAAGAAACAGCGAGTCCACAAAAGAGGGTCAGAATCTAGTTCTGATTCTGACTCCGATTCTGAGAGGTCATCTTGTTCTTCCCGGTCATCTTCCTCCTCCTCTTCCTCCTCCTCTTCTTGTTCCCACTCTCGATCAGGCTCTAGTTCTTCATCCTCATCTTGTTCTTCAGCATCGTCTTCCTCCTCCTCTTCTTCCTCCTCCTCATCATCTTCTTCATCTTCGTCAGAAGAGAGTGACAGTGAAGAAGAGGAAGTCCAAAAGCGAGGTATATGAATAAATTGATTTTACCCTTTTTAAGACACAACTTCAAGTGAAAATGAAAATTAGATGAACATATTTAAACTTGTTGGCTTAAAATTTCTATGTACCATATTTTTAGAGATATTATTAAAAAGGAAACTAGACGTACTGCTTCATGTTTCCCATTCGTTAGGGTTCCAAGCATTGCAAAATTTGTTGTCCAGTCATAGGAACGAGAGGTTTTACACAGTAATTTCCCGAGTAGCCTCAAGTTTAGTATTATATTTTCCTCAGCAATAGGTTAACAATTAGTTAACAAAAGATGGCACCCATCAGCCGTGTGTGTAGCATGAAAAAATATAATACAGACTCCTAAGAGTGAAGAGTGTTTGAGCCTGTAATCAGTACCCATCTACTCAGGTTCACGGACAGGTACTGCAGCATGCCAGCTAAATAATATAGATAATCATATCTGCAGATATCTTTGCAGCAATTCGGGTGCAAGGAAGATGAGGCCACATCAAGTATGTATGGGAGCCTCTCTGATTTACAGTATCTCATTCCCTAAAAGAGCCAGATTCTGCTATCACAACTTCAGGAGTTGTTAATAATTCCTAGATTACTAGAAAGATATGCCCAATTATAATACTTATTAAGGGAGCTGTGGTTTCCCCATCAGGTATATAGTCTTCCCAGTTCAGGTGCTGTTATCCAATCAGGAGTCATTTTTATAAGTAGTATTGCCTGTGACATAATTGTCATGTAATATCCTTATCTATTCCCAGAGAAACAAACATACGACGTTTACTGAAGGTCAAATTTCCAGGCAGAAGAAGAATGATTTTGTCAAACTTTGCCTTCTTAACACCACTTGTTTTGCTTTTATCCTAATTTTTTAAAGAAAAAGTACTTTACTATATTCTAGGTATCTTTTTCTATTATTTGTTTTTAAACATCTGAATAATTATGAGATTTGAAAAATAAAATTATTTGATGCAATTTTATGTAATGGTGATTGTTTTTAGCAGAAGGTACCACTCACATGAAAGCCTATGATGAAGAAAGTGTTGCTTCACTGAGTACTACCCAGGATGAGACTCAGGATAGCTTCCAGATGAACAATGGGACACCAGAGTCTGCCTACCTCTTGCAAGGTGGATACATGCTGGCAGCGTCATATTGGCCAAAGGTAAATGAATAATTTCTTGTTGGGTTGGGCTATTTTCTGAATATTTTTTCTGTATTAATGCTTTAATGCTTGATATTTCTAATATGTGGGAAAATAGGATATTTGATATTTTAGGATGGCCTTTAGTACTATTATGTGTGCTCACTTCAATCATGCCAATTCTGAATCACATGCCTTTGTAAGATGGTATAACTGCCTCTGGGGGTTTCCTAAGCTATAAATCTTTATGAAAACAAAAACCTCATTGCTCTCCTATGGAACAGGTGGTAGTTTAAACTTCTGACCTTGTGGTTCACAGCCCAATATCTAATTCACAATGCCACCAGAACTCATATGTTTATATCTCAGCAGTATTAAAATGGTGTGCAAAGATAGCATGTTAACGTTCACAGACAATTTAACAATCAGTCACTTCTTTATGAAAAGGTACTTTAAATCAAGTACACTTGAAAAGGTGTTACCAGTTGTAACCTAGGGGGAAAAAAGTTCACTCAGTTATTATAGAGTTAAGATTGGATTAATGCAGTCCTTCCAGAATGTTAATGGGCTGACATGGTTCTTTGTTTACATAGTGCTGCTTCAGAAAACTGTCAGTATTCTTCCACTTATTTTACTTATATACTAAGTATTATCTTTCTTATTACTAGTTGAAATATAAAAAATAAAACACAATCATGATTTATTTAATAAATATTTTATTTGAAAATTTAGAATAAACGTGCTTTAAGATTCAGAATTTATATCTGTGAAATAATAAATTTTTCAAATGTCCAAAGAAATCTTCAGAAGTCTTGTTATTCGCTGCTGTCTAGCTGGTTCCAACCCTTGTGCCCAACAGAACAAAGCACTGCATACCGTCCTGTACCATCCTCCCACATTCGCTCCTGCACTTGAACGTGGTAGCTATCATGTCTATCCATCTCCTTGAAGCCTTCTTTTTCACTGTCCCTCCATTTTACCAAGCATAATATCCTTCTCCAAGGACTAGTCTCATCTGACAGCATATCCAAAGTAAATCAGACAAAGTCATGCCATGCTTGCTTCTAAGAAGTACTCTGACTGTACTTCTTCCAAGAGAAATGAGTTTGTCCTTTTAGCAGTCCATGCTGCTTTCAATATTCTTCTCCATCACCACATTTCAAATGCCTCTTTTCTGCTCTAGTCTTCTTTATCCAGTGTTCCATTTTCACATCCATATAAAGTCTTGGACGTACCATGGCTTAGGTCAGGTGCATTTTTGTCCTCAGAGTAACATCCTTGCTTTTCAGGACTCTAAAAATGTCTTATACAGCAGAGATACTTAATGCAACCCATCCTTCGATCTCTTGGCTACTGCTTTCATGAGCATTGATTGTGGATACAAGCAAGAACTTTTCTCCATTTATCATGATGTTGCCCATTGGTCTAGTTCTGAGGATTTTGATCTTCTTTACACTGAATTATAATCCATACTGAAGGCTACAACACTTGCTATCAGTCAGTGTTTCAAATCCTCCTCACTTTCAGTAGCAAGGTTGTATTATCTGCATGTAGCATGTTATTAATAAGTCTTCTTCCAATTCTGATGCCACCCTCTTCTTCATATCAGCCAGCTTCTATGATACTTTACTCACCATATAGATTTACTCACCATACATGAATAAATATGGTAGGAAGATAAAACCCTACACACCTTTACTTATTTAAAACCATTCAGTGTTCCCGTGATCTGTTCTCACAACTGCCTCTTGGACCTTGTACAACTTCAGTATAAACACAATTAAGTGTTCTGGAATTCCCTTTCTTAAGGTTATTCATAGTTTGTTAGGATTCACAAAGTCAAAAACCTTTGCAGAGTCAATAAAGCAAAAATACACATTTTTCTGTTTTCTTTGCTGTCAACCAAGATCTATCTGACATTGACAGAGATATGCCTGGTAACATCATCATCTCAATCTGGCCTGAACTTCTAGCTGCTCCCTGTCAGTGCATTGCTGCAACAGTTGTTGGATAATCTTCAGCAGAACATTGCTAGTGTATGATATCAGTGAACATTCTGTTTGGTAACCTTTCTTTGGAATGGGTACAAACTGGGATCTCTTCCACTCGGTTGGTAAGGTAGCTGGCATAGATACGCATATGCTTCCAATGCTTCATCAGCTTGTCAAAACATTCCATTGGTATTCCATCAGTTCCTGGAGCCTTGTTGTGGTCTGTTTTCAGTACAGCTTGAACGTCTTCCTTGAGCACCATCAGTTCTCACTCATATGATACCTCCTAAAATGGTTGCATGTCAACTAGTTTTTTTATTACAATGAGTCTGTGTATTTTTTCTATCTGCTTTTGATGCTTCCTATATCATTCAATATTTTGGCCAAGGAATTTTTTGTACTGCAATTCAAGGTTAAAATTTTTTCTTTGAGTTCATTCAATTTAAGAATGAGTATATATAGCTTTTGATTTTCCAATTCTAGGCCTTTGTACATTTCATTATAATATTTGACTTTGTCTTCTCAAGCTGCCCTTCAAATTTTTCTGTTTGGCACTTTGACTTTATTAGTTTTTCCATTTGCATCAGCTACTCTTGAATGAGAACAAGTGGATGTCTTGCTTGACATCTACTTTGATCTTTTCTTTATTTCCTGTCTTTTGAATGATCTGTTTTTTTTCTGATGAGTGATGTTCTAGATGTCCTCTTACAGCTCACCAGGTCTTCTTCTGTCATTAATATGCAGTGCGTCAAAACTTTTCTTGAACTGCTCACAGGATAAACTAAAGGTTGAATCTTGGCTCTCATGTATTTGTTTTAATTTTCTTCAACTTTTTCCTGAACTTACATAGGAGCTATTGATGGTCTCTTCCACAGTCAATCCATGGTCTGGTTTCAGTTGCTGATGTTGGACTTTCCCATGATCTCATCCCAAAGAAATAGCTATAGGACAATTTCATTTTTTTTTGTTTGTTTTTGGGGTTTTTTTTGGGGGGGGCATCACTGCCCTCTGGTGGTGGGAGTAGGAGGCCCAGCCTTCGCTCCTTGGAGCTGGAATCGAACCTCCAACCCAGTGGGCCGCAGTCCCGCGCACAACCACTACGCCACCGGGGCTCAGCCCTGAACAATTTCATTTTTTATGGAAAAAAAAATGGGGATTTTTAGTATGTTTTAGAGTAGATATATTTATGAATAGATGTAACAGTTTCGTATGTAGTCTATTAAAGGTTTTTTTGTATAACTGTTTGCCTTTGGGAGCAAAGTTGGGAAATTCTAGAATAGAAGATTGTCCACTCTTTTTTTTTTTTAATCATTTGATTGGGGGCTCATACAACTCTTAGCACAATTCATCCATGCATCTATTGTCTACAAAGCATATATGTAGCCTTGATGCCATCATCACTCCCAGAACGTTTTCTTTCCACTTAAGCCCCTGGTTATTGGCTCCTCGTTTTTCCACCTCCTTCCTGCTCCCCTCTCCCTCATGAACCCTTGATAATTTACAAAATATTATAATTTTGTCTTGTAGAAGATTGTCCACTCTTACGTGAGACACCTCAGTTGTCTAAAATTTTTACAAGGAAGTTGTATTACTTTTTAAAATTATAAAAAACAAACTACCCTTTCATAATTTTTGTTAACCTTATCAAAGATAATTTGTACTTGTGTAATTTTTTCACAAATTTTAATATGCATGAAAATATGAATACTTCCACATATACATTTGCTGTGCTAGTTTCAAGGATCCTTTTCTCCTTGTGAATTGAATAACTTGTAACTGCGAAGTCAGAAGATAGATGAGGTTGTCTGCTCTTGTAAATGTTTACAGTTTCCGAAACCCTAGGTGAGGTTGCAACAATTTGGGATTGTTGCAGTGGATTTGTGTTTTTTGGTTCTTGTTTAATCTGTCAGAAATCGTGAGTTCCCAAAATTCTGGCCTAAATTTTAAAGTTATACTTTGATATCACATGCTTTTCCAGGATCGTGTGATGATCAACCGGCTGGACAGTATTTGCCAAACAGTTCTGAAAGGGAAGTGGCCTTCAGCAAGAAGAAGTTATGATGCT
Source organism: Nesogale talazaci (assembly GCA_004026705.1). Classification (NCBI taxonomy): domain Eukaryota; kingdom Metazoa; phylum Chordata; class Mammalia; order Afrosoricida; family Tenrecidae; genus Nesogale; species Nesogale talazaci. The sequence continues at coordinate 28,613 of PVJH01007266.1, forward strand.
AATACTGTGGCCTCTTTCTATACCACAAAACTGCTGGACAGCCCTGGAGCAGCTACAGAGTACAGCGAGCCCAGTGTCCCCACTCCCTCAGGTGCAGGTGTTAAAGAAGAACATGATCAATCACCACAGATGTCAAAGGTGAAGAAGCATGTACGAGAAAAGGAGTTTACAGTGAAAATCAAAGACGTATGTTTATTTTTATTGCCCTAGGACCTGATTGCGATTGCGGTGTGCAGCATGCTTTTCCTGCAAATGGCTGCCTGCTCTTACTCTTACTTCCTTCACATACTTGTTTTTTGGTGTGGATTGGTTTCTTTTTGATATCCAGGATATTAACCTTGAATCTTCTACTAGAGGTGTCATCATTAAGTATATTTTTCTTCCTGTACTTCTGAAAGTAGTACTTCTGGTTAAGATGCTTTCTTAAACAGTCTGACAATTTCTAACCATATCAATTCTTTCATATAATATCTAAATAGTATGGCAATGCCTTTATCTATTTAAACACTTGGCATGCACTGTTACCAGTAACATTTTCACTTTTTAATATGCTTCTTTGTAGATAAAGTGATTGATTACTCAGTGTCTACAATGAGTTATGCCCTCGAAAATACGGTGTGACTAAAGCACCTAGAAATGTCTGTCGAAAGCTGACAGTGTTTGCAATCTGCTAGTCACATGAAAAACTTCATCTTGTTCAGGAAAGCATATATAGTGTATGGATTTTTTTCCCTCATTTAAAACAGGAAATTTAATACTCTAGGAATTTAGAATTATTAAAATATTTACTTCAATTAGTTTATGAGCAAAGTTTTGATTAGTGTTCCAGGGTTTTACTTCACTCTTTCAAATTTGGGGAGGGGGGGCGCAGAGGGAATCCCTGAATGTCCTGTAGTATGATTTAACTCTTTCTTTCTTAATAATGGTATTTTTTAACAGGAAGCTGGTTTGAAATTGACATTTCAGAAGCAAGGACTTGCACAGAAGAGACCACTTGATAGTGAAGATGGCGCTCTGGGGCAGCAGCAGTACCTCACTCGTCTTCGGGAGCTTCAGAGTGCATCCGAGACCAGCCTCGTCAAGTTTCCAAAATGCCCACCAGCTTCAGGTGAATGTGAAAGTAAAAATTGTTTCAGGGTGTATCATACATACCCTATTACTTTGAAGTCCTCTTTTATATACTCCAATTGTCCTTCAGTCGGCATACATTTGTTTTAGCATTTAAATCATACTGTATTTTGAAACTTTTAATAACAGCACAGAACGCAATTTAGTTTGAGGAGTTTGAGCATGTTGGTGAAAATGTCATTTATAAAGTAGTTTTATACATAAAAGCTCACACTTCAAAATAAAGTTCAAACTTAACATTTACATGTGAACAAAAATTGGGAATTTAAAAGCACATACCTAAATTGCAAATTATGCCCTCTTTCAATGAAGAAATTAAAATGATAAATCTTAGAAAAACTCTAGAGATGTTGTCAGCATCTACAGGATATAGGAATTATTTATGACTCATCCCTGAAGGATTGTGGAATGTTTTAAAGGACAAAGATCTCACCAGAACAAGTAATAAATAATTGTAAAGGGTTTGGGGTTTTTTTTAAAAAGAGAAAGGAAATGCTGGAGGGAGTGCAGTGAGATTGGAACCCTCATTCATACATTATTTATACGGCTGTGAAACTGTACAACCACAATGGAATGTAGTATGATGCTTCCTTAAACAGCTGAAAATAGAAATATCATATGAGCCAGCAATCCTTCTACTTGATATATGCTTTAAGATACAATGAACAGGGCTGAGCCCCGGTGGCGTAGTGGTCGTGCCCGGAACTGCAGTCCACTCGGATGGAGGTTCAATTCCAGCAGCGGCTCCACAGGAGCAAAGGCTGGGCTTCCTCCTCCCACCACCAGAGGGCAGTGATGCCTAAAAAACAAACAAAAAAAAGATACAATGAACAAAGCAAAAATAGATACATGAACACCATAGTTTCACAGCACCATTCATAATAGCAAGAAGATAAAAACAGCTTAAAATGCCTATCATTGGAAATAATAGATAAGTGAACATGAGTACATACACATAATGAAATGCTTTACATCACTGGATGATGAAACTGAAACACTTTATGATATGGATTCAGAAGACATTGTGCTGAGTAAAACTAGTCAGTTACAAATAGGCAAATAAGCTGAGCCCTGGTGGCGCAGTGGTTATGTGCGGGACTGCGGCTTCCAGGGTTGATGGTTCAAATCCAGCAGCAGCTCTCCAGGAGCAAGGTTGGGCTTCCTACTCCCACCAGGGCAGTGATGCAGGGGAAGGGGGGGCGGGAGAGAAACAAATAGGTAAATATTCTTTGAGACCACTATTATAAAAACAAATTTAAGATAAAGGTTTTTAGTCCAAAAGAAACAGACTTTGATGATTACCAGATAAGAGAGTAAAAGGGAAGTAATCTGATATGGGGTAAGCACTTGTTATCATGGGGAAGTTGAAAATACCTGACAAAAGAGAGATGGGGTGGGAAGTGGAATGGAGTGTCAAGGATAAGCTAATGAGTTAATAAATCATTTTACGTTGTAGAAGACAAAAGTGATGTGTAAACCCCACCCAATTTACAATAAAAAGTTTTAAAAGATACAAGGATCTCACTAGATTATAAGGCCCTATTATTTATTGTCAGGCAGATATGATTATCAGAGAAAGAATTCATATGGAAGCAAAATTTGCCTCATGTACTTCTCGTTGACTAATTTTATCGGCAGAGGAAACCCAGAATCGATGTTTCTTTGTCTACATAATGCATCTTCTCATCATGAAAACAGTTATCGTATCTTTCTTTGTAGCTATTCCTTTATTTAATAAATTACATGTAATTCACATATCATGCAATTTAATAATTCAGTCATTTTAAGAATAGTTAAGCAATCATTAACATGACCTGTTTCCGAGCATTTTCTTTCTTGTTCTCATTCGTACTAGGTCCTTTCCCCCCACCTCTCTGCCATGTTCCTCCAAAATCAAAACTCACTGCCACTGAATTGGTGTAAACCTTACCTTTGAGTTTCCGAGATTATAACTCTTTAGAGTAGAAAGTCCTCTTTCTCCTTCCAACTGGCTGATGATTTCAAACTACAAACTTTATAGATCACAGCCTAACTCATAATCACTATGCCACCAGGGCTGCCCCTAGTAATGACTAATCCAGTTACTGCCCTTATGGATTTACCCCTCATGGATATCATGTACAGACAGTCATACCAACTAAAAAGAAGCAAACAACAGCAAATTATAAAACAGGAAAACCTCAGTTGAAAAGAAAGAAAAAATTTTTAAAAACTGAAATAACTTTTAAATGGGTCAAAAGGAGGATCCAATAAAGTTACATTTTAACCTAACTACATCTGCCATCATGAACTTTACAATACTCTGTGTTCAGTAGCAAGGCTATACACATCCCTGCACTGTGGTCAAAGAGAGGCTTAATCCATGTGGGAACTATTTCTTTAAACTTTAGCAATTTGAGTTTTAAAAAATGTTAAATTTCTATATGGTGTTATGTGCTATGTAGGCATTCATAAATTGTTTCTTTGTCTTTTAACTCAGTATAATTATACTTTCATTTGTGTCCCTCTTACAACTTCATGTCAAGAACTGAAAATTGTCTTCAAAACTAACTATTGGTCAGTGTGTTACTTTACCCCAAAATGCAAGTTTTCAATTAAAATATGAATAGCTTCAATATTGTAGTATTTTATCTCAGTTTCCATTATTTTTTTCAATAATATAGTAAGACTGGCTGTCATATCATTTGAATGATTGCTGTTCCCAATTGCTACTTTTACTACTTTTTTAATTGTAATTTATTTAGTATAGCCTCCGGAGTGTCAGGTTGTTTCTTGTGCACTCATTAATCATCAGTGTGGTTTTCCAGTTGCTAGATTTTCTTACATGCATGCATTGCAGTTAAAAAATTAAGCGGTCTCACATCTCCCCACCCCCTGGGGGAGGGTGATGAACAACAGAAACTATGGGGGAACAGAGACAACGGTCGGTATAAGTTACAAAAATATGATGTATAATTTATTTAGGGATCACGAGTGTGGGCAGAGGGGAAAAAGGGAGCTAATACCAAGAGCTCAATAGAATGTACATGTCTAGAAAGTAATGATGGCAACATATGTACAAATATGCTTGTTGCAATTTTTGTATGGATTGTTATTAGAGCTGTAAAAGTCCCCAATAAAATGATCTTTTAATCTTTAAAAAAAAATGGACCAACCTTTTATAAATAAATTGCAAGCAACCAAACTATCCTTTATAACAGTTTTGTTATTAAGGAACTCTTTCACCAGAAAATAGGAATGGATGGGGAAAGTAAGCTATAGGTTCTTTGTCCAACATAAGAGGGATTTAATAATTTAAGTGCATGTACTTATCCTGATCACTCCACTGTAAAACTGATACTTCAAGGATATTTACATTGCATTGCTATTGCAAATAAACATTATACAATCTTCTCAAATTAATCTTCTGGTAAATAGTAGTGGTTTGCTTTATCTTTGGTAACAACATTAATTTGGTAGCTATAGCCAAAATACTTAAATGAAGAGAGCTAATATTGCATAGTTATTACATAACCATTACATCTCATTTGTCCTCTTTACAGAAGCAAACTGTAGATCTGTTTTACCATTAACAATTTTTGAGCTTTAATTCCTTTGTTTTTGAAACGAGGGTAGTGCAAGACAAAGGTTGTGATTTTGGATGGATAAAATTAAAATACATAAAATCTATTTATGTGGAGGGTGGAGGTTGGCACTTAATTAAATGCTGGGCAGATGTTAAAATTGGATATTTACAGATAATATATAAAATTGGATTCCGAGTAGATTTTAGTGGTAACATTTCTTTATCTGAGTTTAAGCATGTTTTAGTTCTCTCTTGGTATATCGCCTGAATTTTATCTGTGAACACTGCATAAAACTGAAAAATGTATCAAGAAAGAGAGGTGGGGTGATGTAGAGGGGTTGGTACTAAGGGCTCACTAGAAAGTAAGTATCTAGAAAAGAGTAATGGCAACATATGTACAAATCTACTTGATGCAAATGATGAATGGGCTATTACAAAAGTTGTAATAGCCCACAACAAAATGATCTGTTAATTAAAACAAACATATATATATATATATATATGAAATAGAGCTTACTTAATGAAAGAGAATAAAATATTCTCTCAAGATTATAACTTAAAACCAAAGCCAAACTCACTGCCAGTAAGTCTTTGACAGTTTATAGTGACGCTGTGAGACAGAACTGGCTTGTGGGTTTCCAAAACTGTAACTTTTTTCCCCTACAGCCTTCCCTACCACAACCCCAAGGAGCCAATAATCCACTTACTGTCTTTATAAACTTAACCTGCCTTTGTTTCATATACAGAAAAACACTAATTAAAAACAAAGACCCTAAGAGCAACACCAAAATAATACACATAAAAAAACTTCAATAGAAAAGAGTGCAGAAAATATTAAAAAATAGAGTAAATTTAAATAGATCATAAGGGAGATCAAATGATAGAGTGCTAAGTTTTAACCTCATTGCATCTGCAACAATCTACTTTCCGTTGCATTCTGTATGATACCAAGACTGTTCACATCCCTGGTCAATGATCCAAGGGGATTCCATAGCTTTTTAACTTTCTAGGCCAGTAGAAACCAAGGAAATCTGAGAAATTGTCATAGCCAAAAGGAGACATGCCAACTAAGTGTTATACATTATCCTGAGTGGAATACTGGCACAGAAAATGGACCCTAAACCTACGAAAATAAAGCACTTTATTTAATAAAATGTACCAGTATTGGTTCATTAATTGTGACAAATGTATCATGGTAATAACTGGGGATAAACATGTAGGATCAGAAAACATGTAGGTTTCAAGATGGACTAGTCCTTGCGTATTTCTCATGGTGTATAGTTGAATATGAAAGAAAGAAATGAGATTGAAGACTGGTCTGGGATATGTAGGAATCCTTTAGTATCTTCACAATTTTTCCGTAAATCTAAAACTGTTCCAAAACAAAACTTAGGAAAAAAGAACACATGTGCTTGGAGATATTGTTGTGATCACCTTAGAAAAATACAGTCTGCCACACTTCCATGACTAAGTAAATTATTTACCCTTTGTGGACCTTCAGTATCCTTATCTTTAAAATGAGATTGCAGTGAAAATTAAATTAGTTAATCATGCAAAGTGTCTGCCATGGAGAATGTTCAATAAATGCAATTACATGATGATAATGGCACTGTATCTGTAATTTTTTAAAATCTGCGTAATCAGAAAATAACATCCATATATTTTGATTGAGTAATAAGTTTGGTTTACGTCATGGTTTGTGAGAAGTGTAGACGGTGTCAAAACAGATTTAGCCCACTCTTTGAACATGAGCGTGTATTTTTGAACTTTATCAGTATCCATCTTCTTAGTTAATTCTGTGTAACACAGGAATGGACATTATTGTGCATTTGTATGTTTGTTAACAATTCAAACTACAGATAGTTACATAATTTTGGAGCTGCCTCCCTGTGAACTTAAGTCTAAAGTCTTACAGCTGTGGTTCTCAACCTTCCTAATGCCATGACCCTATAATGCAGTTCATGTGGTGGTGACCCACCAACCACTAAATTATTTTTGTTTCTACTTCACAACTGTAATTTTATTACTGTTATGAATCAGGCGACTCCTATGAAAGGGTTGGTGGAAGCCCAAGGGGTCCCGACTTCAGTCATGTACAGCTTCTCATCTGGAAAGCCCCAAGACAAATGCTCTAAAGCAGTGCTTCTCAACCACTTGTTGCTCAGTATATTTCTCTAACCCAGCAAAGCTGCTCATAGTTGACCTCCTTTAGATAAGAGTTTACGTGATGTACCTTCTTGACAATTATTTAAAAGACAAAACTACAACACTTTATGGGAGTAGAAGGCCTTGTCTCTCTCCAGCAGAGCAGTGACTGGTGAGTTTGAACTGCTGACCTTGTATTTTGCAGCCTAATGTGTAATCACTATGGCAGGGTTCCTTGTAGAGATTATAACAAGAGAACACAGCTGAAGAGTCCATTCCATAAATGGAGTACTGAAGAAAGGAGGCTAAAGACAACCAACCTAGTATTAAATGTTACATTTGGCAAGTCACTTAATATGTCTAATATGGGCTGATCTTTTTGGTATAGCACCTAGTAAGCATTCATTGTTGTTTCCTAGAACTTTGGTTAGAACAATGTTGAATATAAGTGGTAAAAGTAGGCATCCTTGTCCCATTCCTGCTCTTAGAGAGAAAACTTCTTTTACCATTAAGTATGATGTTTTGTTAGTTACTGTGGATTTCATTCTGGCTCATGGCATCCCACTATATACAAAGTAGAACTGCTCCATATGGCTTTCAGGGCTCTGATCTTTCAGAAGTACATTGCAGGTCTGTCTTTCAAGACCTTTCTGAGTGGATTTAAACCACCAATTCTTCTGTTAGTAGTTGTGTGCTTACTATTTGCACTACCCAGAGACTTCTGGTAGAAGGAAGCTATTTCTAATATTGCTATAGCAACATTTAAGATTAAAAACATATTTTACAGAGTAGGCTAAATTTTCATCTTGTATTCTAGCCTAAAATTAATCAATATATGAAAATCTCACTTTAGTAGTATATAATTTATGTAACAAAAATGGCCAAATTTAGTTATGCTTATAAGTGTACCTACTAATATTTATGCAATACTTCTGCCATTAATTCCATAAATGTTTTTTAAGTACTTCTCTTTTTTTACTTAGCACTGGAGCAGCATTCAAGAAAAAGTAAGAGAAATACAAAATAATATATGTACCTTTTATTTAATTGAAAGCTAGACTTATACATTAAAATAGTAAGGCAATATAATATACACACTTGAAAGGAATCATTATATAAGAGCTTGCCGTGTTTTTTTAAATCTTTTTATTTGTGGCTCATACAACCCTTATCATAATCCATATATGCATCCATTGTATCAAGCACATTTGTCCACATGTTGCCATCATTTTCAAAACATTTTCTTTCTGCGTGAGCCCTTGATGTCAACTCATTTTCCCCTCACCCATCCATCCTACCTCATGAACCCTTGATAATTTATCTTTTTTTTTCCATGTCTTACACTGACCACTGTCTCCCATCTATTGTTTAATCACCCTAGGAAGGGGTTATATATAAATTATTGTGATTCCTTTCCCCTTTCTCCCTCACCCCCTCCCCTCCTGGTATTGCTACTCTCATTATTGGACCTGAGAAGTTTATCTGTCCTGGATTCTCTGTGTTTTCAGCTCTTGTCTTTACTAGTGTACATGTTCTGATCTAGCCGAATTTGTAAGGTAGAATTGAGGTCTGATAGTTGGGTGTGGGGAGGGCGGGGGGAGGGAGGATGCCTTAACTAAAGGAATTTTTGTTTCATCAGTGTTAGACTGCACCCTGTCTCGTCTCTTAATTGTGACCTTTCTGTGAGAGTATGTCCACTTGTCTACATATGGGTTCAACTAGTCGTCCCCTCATCATGACTTTGATGCCTTATCACCCAGGCTGGTGTGCTTCTTCCATGTGAACTTTGTTGCTCCTCAGCTAGATGGCGGCTCATTGATCTTCACCTTCCACTCTGTTCACCATATTTGCTTATCTTCCATTCCATTCACCACATTTGCTTATGCACCCATTTTGTCTTCAACAATCATGTCAGGAAGGTGAGCATCACAGATTTCCGGGTTATTAAAACAAAGTGTTCTTGCATTGAGGGAGTACTAGGGTAAAGGCCCAATGTCCGTCTGCTACCTTAATACTTAACATATAAATGTATGTGCACAGATCTATTTCCCTATAACATTATATATACACAAACATATATGCACATGCCTGTATTTAGATCTCTGTAACTGCCCTTTTGCCTCCAGTTATTTCCTCTATTTTCTTTTACTTTCCCTGTGTCCCACTATCATGTTCAGTCTTCATTACAGGTTCCATAATTCCTCTGGCTGCATTGCCCTTGATCAAGCTCCACCAGCCATCCTACGTCCTCCTCAGCATCGATTGTAGACCACTTGTTGGTCCCTTGTCCCTGGGTTGGTTGACATCCCCCTCCCCTTTCCCAGGCCACCGCTTCTCCCCTGCACAACCCCCCGCCCCTCAACCATTGGTCCTATTGTTTTCTCCTCCGGATTGTTTATCCCACCCGGTCATCTAGCTAGACATGCAGATACAATAATAAACAGAAAAACAAGGCAACAAAAGAAAACAGAACAGCAACAAAACACGATTAAAAAAAGAAAGAAAGAAAAGCCTATAAATATTTCCAGGTCTGTTTGTTGACCTTTAGGAGTGTTTTCCAGTTGAGTCTGTTGGTCTTCATTGCTTTGTTCCCCTTGCTGTCCTGTTGCACACCCTTAGTGCTTCACCCCAGTGTGGTGGGATCAAATCTGGCACAATTCCCACAATGTGTCTGCATTGTTTTCTACTGTAGCACTGTGGGTCAGTGAGGGATATCATGTCTTGTGAAGAGGACATCCCTATGGTCTTCTCTGTGTATTAGCTGCTCTGAGGCAGAGTATCGTTCTTGGGGCTTAGAAGGCTAGGAAGTATTCCACTTTCTTTATTTGCTCCTTATCTGAAGGGCCCCCTCCCTGAGTGGCAGCTTTAGTGCGTTCTTCTGGAGGATGAGGTGGGGGAGGGGCAGTATCCATGTAGTTGGGATTGGAGCTAGTCCCACAGACCTCTCTGTTGGTTCACTGTTTCATGCTGGTATGTTGCATTCACATCTTGGCACACTGGATTGAAGTATGGTCCCTCTCTCCCTCTCCTGTGGAGATACAAGCAATACTCTCCCCTTGGGCGAGTTCATTCCCTGTTCCCCCAATACCCATGTCTTTTTCGCCCCCCCTCTTTTCCCCCCCTTTTTTTCTCCTCCTTGTAGCTAGCCATATTTTTCAACGTGAAATGGGCGTTCTGTGTTTATTCTCACATTTACTTGATGTGTAACATGTAAAATAGAAACTAGCATTTCCATTTAATTAGAATAAGGGTTGCTTTTCCTTTTTTTAAGGACTAGATTTTTATCAATATTTTACATCTTTAATTTAGGTACTTCCATTCAATCAGCCATTGGTGCCAATGGAGCGATCCTAGACAACCAGCCAGTAGTCAAAAAAAGACGGGGACGGAGGAAGAATGTAGAAGGTGTCGACATCCTCTTTTTTAACAGGAGCAAGCCACCTAATCATGTAAGTAAAGCAGTAGTTTAAAACTACACACTCTTGAGTTCAAAACCCAGTCCAAGTAAATATGCATATGACTGTTTTGTAGATTAAAAAAAAGAAAAGAAAATTAGAAGTATACTATGTAATTTAAATAGTACACCAGTAAGGGCTGAGCCCTGGTGGTGTAGTGGTTGTGCGCGGGATTGCAGCCCACTGGGTTGGGAGTTCAAATCCAGAGCAAGGCTGGGCCTCCTCCCACCACCAGAGGGCAGTGATGCCCCCCCCAAAAAAAAATAGTACACCAGTAGGCTCTAGCACTGGCCCAGGTTCAAGGAAATTTTTAATTTTTCCCCCTCTTCAAATATAGTTGCTTCATTTGAATTAAAACCAGAATGATAAAACACATAAATAAAAGTTTCCTATGATATTTTTCTACAGGTTTCTATAGGCATAACAGCCTCACCAATTTCTACAGGGATAAATCCAGCTCTTTCTTATACTCAGACTCAAGGAATACCTGATATGGAAAGTCCAGTTCCAGTTATTAACCTTAAAGATGGAACAAGACTTGCAGGTGATGATGCACCGAAGAGAAAGGATTTGGAAAAATGGCTTAAGGAGCACCCAGGTTATGTGGAAGATTTAGGAGCTTTTATTCCTGTAGGTGATGCCTTTAAAATGTTGATGTATTGGGGGGGATTTGTCAAGCCTGTAACGATGAGTCATAAATTCTCATCTACTTATGCTAAATATTTCTTTTGCCCTATGTTTAGAATAATTACAGGAAAATAACTACCATCCTCCTCATGAAGCAATACAGCATCGTTTTTCAATTTTCCACTAAAAATGCAACAATTTTTTAATACTAAAAGTCACCTCTAATAACACCAAGAGCTGTGTTAGGTTCTAACTGCAAAGTCCGCATTCCAAACCATTACCAGCCACTCTGATAAAGAGTTCCCATAAAGAGTTTCCACTCCCATTGTTAGTCTCAGAAACCCACAAGCCAATTCTGTGTGTCCTTTGGTCTAGCGAAGTGTCAGAATCGACTGAATGGCATGTCAGGTTCTAGTGATCCAAAGGCTAAGCACTCAAATGCTAACAAAAAGTTACACTGTTTGAATTGCACAGGCTAAAATGTGACACTCTGCTTGCATAAAGATTATAACCTTTGAAACCCTCTGGAGGAGTTCTACTCTGTTCTGTAGGTCACTGGGAGTCGAAATCCACTCAGACACAATTTTGTTGCTATTAAATTCACTTTGGGGGATTCTTTGTGAATTTGTATTTTATGTCAGTTTCACTAAATGTTACAAAGAAATAAAACATCCCCCCATGGAGTTTTTTTTTTAATAATGATCATATTTTCATTGTTCTATACCATCAAGTTATTTGCAACTCAAAATAACCCTATGTATAACAGAATGAAACCCCTGCTCTGTTCTGCAACATCCTCACGATTGTTCTTATGTTTGAGTCCATTGTTGCAGCTACTTTATCAGTCAGTCTTGTCAAAGGTCTTCCTCTTTGTCTTTGTATTGCCGCCCCTCTACTTTATCAAGTATACTGTTCTTTTCCAGGAACGGGACTCTTCTCCTGATGGCGTGTCCAAAGTACATGAAACAAAGTCTTGTCGTGCTTGTTTCTAAAGAGCATTTTGGCTGTACGTTTTTCCAGACAGGTTTATTTGTTCTATTGGTGGTCCATTGTGCTTTCAGTATTCTTTACTACCACCACAATCTGCATAATTCAGATATATTGATTCTTCAGTTTTCCTTATGCAAAGTGATTAAAAATATCATTTCTTGATTCAGGCACTTAGACCTCAAAGTAATAGCCTTGATTTTCACATCTTGTACATCATATTTACCCACTGTAGTATGTTGCTCAGATCTTTCCTGCTGCTTCCTTAAGTATTGATTGCAGATCCAAGCAAAATAAAATCCATGACAATTTCAATTGTTTCTTCATTTATCATGATCTTTCCTACTAGTCCAGCTGTTCAGGATTTGGATTTTTTCCCCCCAATATTGTGTTGCTTTCCATACTGAAAGCTGCAATCCTTGATCTTCATCAACAGGTACTTCTAAGTCCTCCTCACTTTAGCATGCAAAGTTGTGTGTTCTATATAGGGTAGGTTGTTAAGTCTTTATTCAATCCTAATTCTACATTCTTCTTCATATTAGCTAGCTTCTCTGATGCTTTGCTGAGCAATGCAAATTGAAGAAATATGGTGAAAGATGATACACCCCTGAAGCACATTCTTTCCTGATTTTAAGCCATACAGTATTCTCTTGTTCAGTTTGCAAAACTGCCTCTTGATCCATGTACAGTTTCCACTTGAGCAAAATTAAGTGTTCTGGGATTCCCATTCTTCTCAAGGTTTCTTCTCATAATTTGTTATGATCCCCACATTTGAATACCTTGACATGGTCAATAAAAAACAAGGAAACATCTTTCTGGTATTCTCTACTTAAATATCCAAGTTGGATCCAAGATCCATCTGAAATCAGAAATGATATCCTTTAGACTGCATCCTCTTCTGAGTCCAGCTTATTTTTTGGTTGCTACAATCTTTGTTGGATGATCTTCAGCAAAATGTTGCTTGCATGTGACAACAATGATATTGTTCTATAATTCTGTTGGGTCACCTTTCTTTGGAATGAGTATCATTGTTGATCTCAGTTGGCCATGTAGCTGTCTTCTAAATTTCCTGTTATAAGCAAATGAGTGTTTCATCAGTTAGAACATTTTAGCTAGTAATCTATCTTTTTCTGGAACCTTGTTTTTGACTAATGCCTTTAATACAACTTGGACTTCTCCCTTCCATATCATTGATTCTTCATCATATAGAATCTCTTGAAATGGTGAATGTCAACTAGTTCTTTTTGGTATAGTGATCCTGGGAATTCTTCAGTCATCTTTTGATGCCTCCTGAATCATTCAATATTTTGCCCATTGAATCTTCCAATATTTGAACTCTAGGCTTGAATTTTTATCATTTCTTTCCATTTAAGATATGCTGAGCATGTTCTTGATTGGTCGTGTCACTGTGATTGATAATAGTGAAGATTTACTGAGGCTTGACTATATATCTGACATTTTACTTGGCAGTTATGTAATTTAATAACAGTTCTATGAGGATAACAGTGTTATAATTATTTTTATATTAAAAAATTGGAACACATTTAAGTAATGGGAATCACTATTTCACTGTGTAGTTCCATTATTCCACTGTTGTTTCACATGTCCGCAAAATAAAATTCACTTACTCAATATTTTCTTGAGTGAATACTGTGTGTTAGGTACAATTTTAAAATATGGGGGATATAGCAGTGAATGTGATAAAATTCATGTCTGAATGTCTCCTAGACTTTTCTCACTGCAGGAGTCTTTATTTTTTGTTAACTATTATATACATTCCTTTTCTTTATTTACATTCTAAATAAGTCTTTTAAATAAAATGTTATTATTTAGATTTTAATATTTGAATTGTAAACTATAGCTTGTAAGATGTGTCTTCCAAAGGGTGACGAACCCTTTGCTTTAGAAATTTACATTAGTACCTTTCTGTCACACTTGGATTTTTTTTTTCTCTTCACACTTGGAATTCTATACACCAGTTATTGTCTCTTCTTTCTAAGCCCATTAAATGTGTTTGGTTTGCCAAGGAATAGGTGTTGTACCCAAATCATCTTTGACTGCAGTTTTAGTGAAAGCCAAAATAACATAGGATAATTTTAGGAATCTTTCTATTTTAGAGCCTTTACTATTTTCATTAACATAAGATGTGCTGGGCTGAGCCCCGGTGGCGTAGTGGTTGTGCGCGGGACTGCGGCCCACTGGGACGGAGGTTCAGTTCCAGCAGTGGGGCTGAGGGCAGTGATGCCAAAAAAAAAAAAAAAAAAACATAAGATGTGCTATCATTCTCAGTCATTACTATTTAAAAGAAGAGCTAGTTAGCCATTTCCTTTCAAACTATATAACCTCATTTAATTTTATAAAATGTATATTTAAAAGCAACATTTGTTGTGGTAAAAAATATCAAGTGTACTTTTCATTCATGATCTATTGTGGCTTCTCTGTAGCTAGATAATTCTAAAATTGTATAGTATATACAATAACGTGTTTGAAGTGCTATGGCAAAAGATAAAGTAAGTAAATTTATAGTAGGAAAAGATAGAAAGTAGATCTAACATTTGACTGGGAGTTGAAAGAAGTTAACATTGATCACATTGACAGAGGAGATGAAGTATATTCTAGACATTGTAGACCAGGATGACTAGAGTGATGACTTGAGTAGTCGTATTCATAAAACAGTGTCTAGTCTATGAATCAAAGTCCACTCAATAGCCTGGTAAATTGCTTTCAAAAAATCACACATTAAAACTGTGTTTTCTACACCTATAGGGTCACCATGATACAGAATAAGCTTAAAAGCAACTGACTACAATGTAGTCTGATATTCTAGCATGGGGGTGAGTAGGAATGAGGAGAATAATAGTAACTAGATAGAAAAGAAAACTGACTTAGATCATCGCTGTGTTGGTACTAGTATGCCATGTTTAACCATTTAAATAGTAGTCACCTGGAATGTTTGATTGGTTTGAAATAACTATAACCATCAGGCCTGGCTTTACTGACAGTTGTAGAAGTATACATAATAATATGATGGGAAGAATGTTTATTTTAATTGTTAGATACAAATTCTTAATCTGCTTTGTCACTTACTACCTGTCTGGCCTTGTGCAAGATAACCTTTATGAGCATTGGTTTTACCTTTTAGTATTTTTGTGAAGCTTACATGAGATGATAAATAAAAGTCTCTTCTTAACACAACTAGCAACTAGAAAATTGTATTAGCAAACAGGGAAAATTAGCTAAACTTAAGAAACAGATTAACAAACAATTTAGAAGAAACTGCCCCTTTAAATATTACTCTTCAGAAATGCCAAGTATCACCCACTAGGAATGTTGTGGTCTTTGAGGTATTTAAAGAAAGAACTAGCAAAAGATCTCATTTCAGGAGACAATCAAAGCACATTACTTGCATACAGAACCATCACAGTCATATAATAACTTCAAATAGTTTTTAAATGTACAATTTGAGGGATAAGTTCATGTAATGTATATTAATGTATTTTTATGTGTAACTAAATAGTAAATGCTTTAATATTATATAGGATTAGCTTACTTGAACTAGCAAATTTATCATATTTTCAATAGTTTTACATAGGTAAAAATTTGAAAACTATTTGTATATTTCAGAGAATGCAGCTTCATGAAGGGAGGCCAAAACAAAAAAGGCATCGTTGCAGAAACCCCAATAAATTGGATATTAATAGTCTCACTGGAGAAGAGCGTGTTCAACTGATAAACAGAAGAAATGCTAGAAAGGTATTTACATATTTGCTGTTAATTTTATATTGATTCAATTTTTTTTATTCAATTTTTTAAATCTCCAGAAGCTAACAATGTAGTATTTCTAGCTGATAGGTAATGTGCTCAGCCAAAAAGTTTTTGGGGGAAAGACTCTAACTATAATTTCAAGTAGTGTGATCTTAAATCAGATATTTTTAGTGATACTATTGAATGAGATAAGTATGTCACTTAGCTTATTTTGATTATGGTTCTGCATGTCACAAGGGCACTACATTTAAAGCAGTGGTTCTAAACAGTGGACATGTTGGTCTTTCAGAGACATATAGCAATATCTGAAGATATTTTGGGGCGTTACAACTTTGGGATTTCCTATTTTCATCTAGCGGATAGGTAGGTCTCAGTGATGCTACTAAACTAAGGTGACCAGACGCCCCACTTTTTAACAATTTGTCTCACATCCCGCAGCGTTGTAAAATTAAAATAAATATATTACAATACTATGTTTGCTTTATATGAACATTTTTGTTGTTCCATATAGACCAAATTTTTAATCAAGAAACCCCCACTCCCCCAGTTAATGGTGTCCTGCTTAAAATCTGGTCACTTTATATTAAACACTCTACAATAAATAAAATAGCCCCTAAAACACTATCCAAAATGTTGACAGTGCCAAGATTAAGAAACCGTTACCAAGGATAAACCATTCACATCTCAGTCATCAGACACCTGTTGTACCAGTGCCAAGCTCTTTTGATTATCATGGCTATATAGTGGGTCTTAAGGTCTGCAAGTGAAAGGCTTCTGTGTTGGTCTGGATTGACTAGAGAAACAAATTCATAGACACTCATGTGTATAAGAAAGAACTTGATATAAAAGAAAAATTGTAATCCTTTTTTTTGGGGGGGGGGGGGGGGGGGGAGGGGGAGGAGAGCATCACTGCCCTCTGGTAGGAGTGGGAGGCCCAGCCTTGCTCCTGGAGAGCTGCTGCTGTATTTGAACCACCAAGACAATGAGCCACAGTCCCACACTCAACCACTATGCCACTGAGGTTCAGCCGGCAATTGTAATCCTTATCAAAACTATTCCATTGATATGATGTATGGCCTTAGGCTTCTGACTAAATCAAGCCAGGGCCAGGCTTTCTGTCAGCCATTTTGACCTATCAGCCATTTTCACTAAGCAACATGGTCTCTGAGAAATTCAAGCAGTAACTTTGCCCCCTAACCGCAAAATAAACCTTAACAACATTCATTTTTACCACTTCACATAGGAATAACTAAAGACAACCTTCGAACAAAATGATCAAAACTTTAACTTCCCATATTCTTTCCAGAAAACAACCCAGTAAACTGCATGGCCATATCTTAGGTCTGGCTAGTCAAAAAAAGAAAAACTCTTACCATGAGACAGGGATCAAAAAAGCATCCACTCTCCATATTTATTATTTATTTCTTTAGTACCCCACCACCAAGGTACCATAATATGGTAGTCTGGGTTAACTAGAGAAACAAATTCATGGACACTCAAAAGAGTAACTATATTAATAAAACATCCCAGCACAGTCCACCTCAAGTCCATAAGTCCAATATTAGCCCATATATCCCATATCAGTCTGGAAATTCTTCAGACTCACCCAACACATGCAATGAAATAGAATGCAGAAAGATCAGAGACCAGTGGGTGGAACTAGTAGAAGCATCTCAGTACTGGTGTGGGTCTCCACATGGCTCCTCCAATTTCAGTTCTCTCGCACTATCAGTGTATTTCCATATGGCTTGTCAGCGGGAATGTCTCACAGTAGAGAGTGTACCTGGCCCACAGTTAGCTATTATCTCTGTCCTGCCTCCAAATGAGGTCATACCCAAAATGACAGACTAGACTCCACCCCTTCCTTAAGTTGACAGTGGGTTATGTAACTGCCACAGCCTCCTACTTAACTTATGTTTTTAGTTGTGTTTTTTAATTCTAGTAGGTTTCTTTCTCTTCCATATAAAGTTGGTAATTAATTTTTCCATTTCTTTGAAAAGATGTGGTAGAATTTGGATAGAAATTGCCTTGAATTTGTAAAGTAATTTTAGTAATATTGACATGTTTGCGATATTTAGTCTCCCTATCCAGCAACATAGTAACTTGTGTTTCACGTGTATGACTTTAATTTTGTTGAACGCTCCCGTCTTTACTTATTTTGTTGAGCATTGTTATCAGGAATAAATGTTGAATTTTATCAAATGAGTTTTCTTCATTGATTGATATAATCATATCGCTCTCCTAAATTTTGTTCATGTGATGAATTATATTGTGTTTTGGGGTTTTTTTTATATTATGCCAAATTTGGTATGAATCTGACTTTATCATGATGTATGTTTTTTTGTTGCTTTAATTCTGTTTAATTCTGTTGGCTATTATTTTATTAAAGATCTTGGCATCTATATTATTAGAGTTATTAGCTTGTGATTTTCAATTCTGGTAATGTTTTTGCCTGGTTTATGTACTTCATAAAATGAATTTGGTATTATAGTATCCATTTTCATATGGTGAAATAGTCTATATAAAAATATCATTAAGTTTTCTCTAACTGATAGAATTCCCTAGTGAAGACATGACTCTCTGGACTTTTTTTATGTCTAGAGTTTTTTATATGACTAGCTGTATTTCTTCTCAGGTTATAAGCTTGTTGAGTTTTCCTGCATCATTCTGTGATAATTTAAGTAAATAATGCACTTCTAGAAATTTATACATTTCTTGTAGATTTTCAAATTTATTGGAATACATTTTTTATAACACTGTGGTTCCTTTTTTATCTCATTTACTTCTGTTGTAATATCATCCGTTATATTTCTTTTTGTTGTTATTTTTCTTATTCATAGGATTTGTTTTTTCTCACTTTCCTTTAGTATGTTTTCCAGTGGTTTATCAGTTTTGTTAATCTTTTCAAAGAACCAACTTCTTAGTTCTTTGATTTTCTTTCTATAGTTGTTATTAAATTTTCTGATTCATTTATTTCTGCCCAAATCTTGATTATTTCCTTTCTTCTCTACATTTTCCCCAACTGTTGTCACAGCTGTGTTGAGGTGTTTGTTTTAATTCTTTCTGCCTTATTAATGTATGCAGATAATTCTATAAGCAGCCCTCTGGCTACTGCTTTTGCCATGTCACCAAAATTTTCATATGTTACATGTTTGTTCTTAATTGTTTCAAGAAATCTTTTGATTATGTTATTTTCTTCAATTACCCAGTTTCTTGAGTAACGTGTTGTTCAGTTTCCGTGTATTTGGTTTTTTGGAATTGATCATTCTGTGATTGATTTCTAATTTTACAGCATTTTCATCTGAAAAGATGTTTTTTATTACCTCAATTTTTAAAATTTATTGATACTTGCTTTATGACCTAAAATATGATGTAATAGAGAATAATTTCTATGAGTACTAGAAAAGAAAAGAAAATGAATTTTTGTTGGTGAAGTGTTCTATACATAACTATGAGATCAAGTTGATTGTACTGTTTAATATTTTTGTATCTGTTGATTTTTTCTAGTTAATCAACTTTTTGTTGAAAGTGATATATTGACATTTTCTAGTATTAGTGTTTTATAATCTATGTCTTCATTTCTATAAGAATCTGTTCGGGCTGAGCCCCGGTGGCGTAGTGGTTGTGCATGGGACTGCTGCCCACTGGGATGGAGGTTCAATTCCAGGTCACAGGAGCAAAAGCTGGGCCTCCTACTCCCACCACCTGAGGGCAGTGATGCCCCCCCAAAAAACAAACAAACAAACAAAAAGAATCTGTTCAGAGTATTTTGATTGTCTTTTATTTGGTATGTATACATTAATCATGTTTATGGTTTTTTTATTCGCTTAAAGCTTTCATAATCACACAGTAACTTTTTGTATAATTAGGTCATTAACTTTGGTATCTATTTGTCTCAAATTAATATTGTTGATCCAGCTTTCTTTTGACTGCTGCTAGCTGGAAGCATATTTTTTTGGTCTTTTGATATTTAGTCTATATTTTATCTCTAAGGTACGTTTCTTGTAAACAACATAAGGAATCTGTTAAAGCACTGAAAAATCATCTTATTTCTCATATGTGTGGCCATATGCTTATTGGCCATTCATATTTCTACCTTTGTGAAACTTCTGTTCAGATCCTTTGTTCACCTCCTCTGTGGGCAGTTTTTTTGTTTTTTGTTTTTGAGTATGTAGTATGTTAGTAATAAGGCCTTTATTTGATTTGTCATTGCTAAATATGTTTTCCCAGTCCATCAGCTCTCTTATTACTCTCTTGGTGAATGATTTTGATGTACCCTGGCATTTCTCAGTATATCCCACTTGTCAATTTGTGCCTCCTCTGTGTTTGTGTCCTTGCCTATTTCTTAGAGCCTATGTATTCCCTGTCCCAATCCCCTCATTGATGGCCCTAATAGTTTGGGGGTTTACTTTGTCATCTGTGATCCACCTTGAGTTTATTTTTGTGCATTGAGTGAGGTAAGGATCTTACTTCATTTTTCTGTAGATAGATATCCATTTTTTCTAGCACCTCTTATTGAAGAGGGCCTCTGCTCCGCTTCCCAATTGGTATTTTATGGACCCTTATCAAAGATCAAGTATCTGTATGTTTATGATTTTATCTTGGGGCTTTCATTTCTTTTCCCTGGTCTGAGTATCCAGATGGTTCTTTTCCATGGTCATTATACCAAAATCATGTTGTTTTGACCACTCTAGCTGTATATAGTATGTGCTAAAGTCAGGTAAAGTAAGCTCTCCCTCTGTGTCCTCCTTCTTGAGGAGTTCTCTGCTACTTCAGGACTTCTCTCTCCATATGAAGTTGGTAATTAGTTTTTCCATTTCTTTTAAGAAAGATGAGGGTAATTGTATTGGGATTGTATTCAACTAATATATTGCCTTGGGCAGAACTGACACCTTTATTATATTGAGTCTTCTAATCCATGAGCATGGGATATTCTCCCATTTGTTGAGGTCACTCTTGGTTTCTTATAATAGTGTTCTGTAATTTTCATCATATAGATCTTTTGTTCTTTTAGTCTGGTATATTCCTAGATATCCTTGGCTATTGTGAAGGGGTCACCTTTTTTATCTCCTCTTGTGTGGTCTTATCCAATGTTTAGCTGTCCAATAAACTTCTGTTAGTTGGTCTTGTATCCTGCCACTCTGCCATACTCCTCTTTTGGTTCCAATACTCCCCTTGTGGGGCTTTTGGGATTTTCCATATATAAAATCATACCATATGCAAATAATGATAGTTTGATCTCTTCCTTCCCCAGGCTAATACCTTTGATGTCTTTTCTTTGCTTTATACTGTTAGCTAACACCTCCAGTATGATATTAAATAAGAGTGGAGACAAGGGACATCCTTGTCTGGCCCCCATTTTCAATGGGATTATGTTTGTCTTTTCTCCATTGACTACCACGTTGGCTGTTTCATCTAGAGCTTGTATTGTCTTGAGAACTTTTCCTTCCATTCCTATCTTCTCAAGTGTCTTAAACAGGTATTTGTGTTGGATGTCAAATGCTTTTTCCACATCTTTTGATATTATCATGTGGTTCTTAACTAGTTTTACGTGTCAATGTGGCAAATGATATTAATGGTCTTTTGTATGTTGAACCATGCCTGCATCCAGGGTATGAATCCCACTTGGTCATGGTGAACTATTTGTTTTATATATTTTTGTATTCTGTTGGCCAGTATTTTGTTAAAGGTTTTTGCATTGATGTTCATTAGGGATATTGGTCTGTAGTTTTCAATTCTCGTGGAATTCTTGCCCAATTTCGGTATTAGAGTTATACTACTTTCATAGAAAATGTTCAGGAATTTGCCATCTTTTTCTATGTTCTGGAAAAGTTTGTGTAGGATTGGTGTCAGCAGTTCTCTGAATGCTGGGTAGAATTCTCCTGTAAAGCCATCTGGTTCAGGAAATTTGTTGTTGTTGTTGTTGTTGGTAATCCCTTGATAACCTTGTCTATTCTATTACTAGAGGGTTGTTGAGATTTTTATGTCCATCGGGTATAGTCTAACGAGGGATTGTTTTTCCAAGAATTTGTCCATGTCTTCCAAGTTGTTGAATTTATTTGAGTATAGGCCTTTGTAGTATTATATAATTATCATTTTGATTTTACTAGGGTCTGCTGTAATGTCCCCTCTTTCAGCCCTCATTCTTGCTATTGAAGTTTGTTCTCTCTTTTCTTTAGTTTTGTTTGCCAGAGTAGTGTTGATTTTGTTTATCCTTTCAAAGAACCAACTTTTAGCAGCACTAATTTTTCCATAGTTTTCTTATTTTTCTTCATCTGAATCACAGTCCTGATTTTTATTATTTCTTTTCTTTTGCTTTTAGTAGGGTTTTCCTGCTGACTCTGTTCTAGTTGTGGTAAATTTTGTGCCAGCATATCAATCATGAGTCTCTCTTCCTTTTTCAGGTGTGCATGTATTGCTTTGAAACTTCCTCTGATAACTGCCTTTGCTGTGTCCCATGTTTTGGTACGTTGTGTTTTCATTCTCGTTTTCTAGAAATTTCCTAATTTCATCTCTGATCTGGGCCAGTATGCACTCCTTTTGCAATATAGAGTCATTCATCTTCCAATTGTTTGCTCTTGTTTTCTTTATCTTCCTTTTGTTGATTTCCAGCCTTATGGCACAGTGGTCAGAGAGAGAGATTTGTATGGTATGTGCTTAAATTTATGTATATTTGCTGTATGTGACAGCATGTTGTCTATCTTAGAATATATGCCATGTGGGCCTGAGAAGAATGTGAATTTTTTTGTATTTGGGTGAAAAACTATAAATATCTATCAGATCAAGTTGTCTATTGTAGTGTTTAGATCTCTAGCCTTGTTGAGTTTATTTCTCTATGATCTATTTTTTTCAGAGTATTGTATTGAAGTCACTCATTATAATTGTTGAGACTGTGATTTCTGTTTTCATCTTTTGGACTGTTTGGTTGATATATTCAGCGGATTTCTCATTCGGGGAATATGTGTTTTAAATGCTTATTGGCTCTTTGTCTACCATTCCCTTGAGCATTATATAGTATCCCTCCTTATATATTTTATGGTTTGCACTTTGAGGTCCATTTTATCTGAAATTAGGATTGCAACCTCTACTTTTTTTGAATTGCTGTTTTCTTGGTATCCCTTTCTCCTGTCTTTGATTCTCAGCCTGTTTTTGTCTGTAGTCTTAAGACATGTCTCATATAGGCAACAGATTGATGGGTTGTGTTTTCTAAGCCAGTCTGCTAGCCTCAAACTTCTAATGCCTCAGTTCAGTTCATTGATATTCAGGGTTATTATCTCCTTCAGAGGACTCTGTGATATCATCTGATACCTTTTGTGTTGGATGTTTTCCTATCTTACTTTTTTTCTTTTTTAATCATTTTATTGGGGGCTTTTTCAGCTCTTATCACAATCAATACATACAACAATTTTGTCATCACGTTTGTGATGCCACCATCATTTTCAAAACATTTTCTTTCCACTTAAGTCCTTGGTGTTAGTTCATTTCTCCTCCCCCACCTTTCTTCTCTCATGAACTCTTGATAATTTATAAAATTTTTTGTGGGCATCACTGCCCTCTGTTGGGAGTGGGTGGCCCAGCCTTGCTCCTGGAGAGCTGCTGCTGGACTTGAACCGCCAACCCTGTGGGCTGCAGTCCCGCAATCAACCACTATGTCACAGAGACTCAGCCCTATAATTTTTTTTTTTTTTGTCTTACACCGACCGCTTTTCTATTGTTCATCCTCTTGGGAGAGGGTTATATACAGATAGCTATGATCAGTTCCCCTTCCTCCCCCCACCTTCCCCTTTACCTCCTCATATCGCTACTCTCATTACTGGTCTTGGGGTATATCTGTCCTGATTCCCTGTGTTACAAACTCTTATCTACCAGTGTACATGCTTTGGTCTAGTTAGATTGGTAAGGTAGAATTGGGGTCAGATAGTGAGGGGGTGGGCAGAAGAAACATTAAAGAACTAAAAGAAAGGGTATGTTTTATGTTTCATCGGTGCTCTATGTTTCATTAGTGCTATACTACACACTGACTGGATCATCCATTCCATGTGACCCTTCTGTGAGGGGATGTCTAATTGTCTACAAATGGACTTTGGGTCTCCATTACACCCTCCCTCTGGGGTGAATGAGTTTGTCTGCATCATCTAGAGAGGATCTTTATGGCAAAGCTTCAGAAATGAAAACTTAGAGAATTTACTAGAACAGGATGAGACAAAGAGAGTCTCCTATTTTCCTTGGTCCAGTAGTTGTGAAAGATAGTAGATTGCTTTCTAAAGTGGGATTTGCTCTTCGACATTTTTGTTAGACACATGATATCCTTTCAAGAACTGCCAGATTCATTTTGAGGAAGGGCAAATTAATGTTAGAACCCTGAACAGTAATTACAGAATTATTTAAGAATATGTGACTGCTATTTGTCTAGTGTTTGTGTATGTGCATATACAAATAGTTATATGTATATATATGTATATGCCTCATACTCTGACTCTTGCTTCTGATGCTACTGATCCTTGACAATCTTCTGCTTTTCTCTTGTGAAGGTTTCTGTGCTTGGAGTGCGTTGGTTCGGTGAGACGGAATGTTAGGGTTCAAATGCTAATCTTTGGCTCTTTATGGTTGTGAGATTCCCCCTTAACTGTTTTTAAGATGTCTCATTTTATAACCAGCAGGATGACAAAATTGTCAAATCTTCTTTCTAGAATTCCATGTTTTTACCATCTGAATTCTTCCAGTTAATAATTACAAGTGACTCATCTATATCCTTTCACATCTCTATTAATCAGACTCATCAGGAAAATGTGGCTTGGTGGGAGTTAGGAAGATTTGGTTTAAAGAGTCATCAAGTATGAATATACAAAACCATAGCAATCTCTTTGTGAATATGATATTCCAAGTTCTTACCCTACCTCCCTTTTTTATCAGTGTTGTGTGTGTGTGTGTGTGTGTGTGTGTGTGTCATTCTTGACTTCTTTCCACTGTTAAGCCAAACAGTATCTTGAGGGCTGTTTTCTCTTTTTTGCCGTCTGGGATGATTTGTTTAATATACTTTTATATTCTACTGGCCAATATTTTAAGAATTTTTGCATCAGTATTTTGCAAATACCGGTCTGTAATTCCCTATTCTTGTTGGATCCTTGCCCAGTTTGGGTATCACTGTTATACTGACTTCGTAGAATGAATTTAGAACTTTAACGTCTTTTTCTATGTTATGGAATAATCTGTGTAGCATCAGTGTCAGCTCTTCTCCTGAATGATTTGTAGAATTCTCCTGTGAAATTGTCCGTCCCACCAGTTTTTTTTTTTTTTGTTCTTGGTAATTTCTTGATAACCCTGTCTATTTCTTCTATTGCTTTGTGTCTATTGAGATTCTTGGTGTCTGTCTAGGATAAAGTGTATCTTGCTTAGCTACACATGGAATATTCATTCATAAAGATGCAAAATATGAATGCATGTTACAATATGATGAATCTTGAAAACATTGTCCTAAATGAAATAAATCAGGCACAAAAGGACAAGTACTATATGAACCCAAGTACATCTAATATTTAAAACATGAAAAATCACAGAAACAAGTTCAATGATATTACTATGGGCTTAGTGAAAGAGGGTGTCAAGATTCCTTACTTAAGGTATATTAGGTATTTGTTTAGGATAATGAGAATATTTAGAAATGGTAGTGATCATTACAGAGCATGGTGAGTATAATTAGCTTCTGACCTGTATTACACTTACAGATATTTCAAATAGCAAATAGTAGAGCTTCACTACAGGATTCCAAGACTGTAATCTCTACCCAATCAACAAAGCAGATGGTGGATTTAAGCCACCAACTTTTCAGCTCTTAGCCATTGTGTCATCAGAGATCACACACACACACACACACACACACACATTTATATGGATTTTTAATAACCCAGGTTGATCCTGCGACTTACCAGCTGACTTTAGAAAAATCATACCTCATCAACTCATTATCTGATCAAAAAAATAATCAGAATTAATTAAAAGCTCAAAAGGAATTATAAACTTTTTCCAAGTACTTTACATACAATAGTATAACATGCTCCAAAAAGTATGTTTGAATGTATTCTGACCAGCTTTGTTGTCATATGACAGTAATAATATATGTTTACTATGTGCCAGGTACTATGCTAATTTACCACTTTTTTAAAATTATTTTTTGGGTTTTTTTTTTTTAGGTTTTTAGGGCATCACTGCACTCTGGTGGTGGGAATAGGAGGCCCAGCCTTTGCCCCTGTGGAGCTGGAATTGAACCTCCATCCCAGTGGGCCGCAGTTCCGCGCACAACCACTATGCCACCGGGGCTCAGCTCCTTTTTTGTTTGTTTGTTTTTTGTTTTTGGGGGGGGAGCATCACTGCCCTCAGGTGGTGGGAATAGGAGGCCCAGCCTTTGCTCCGTGGAGCTGGAATCAAACCTCCATCCCAGTGAGCCGCAGTCCCACGCACAACCACTACACCACTGGCGCTCAGCCCAATATCTTTTTTTTTTTTTTGGTATCACTGCCCTGATGGGAGTAGGAAGCCCAGCCTTGCTCTTAGAGAGCTGCTGCTGGATTTGAACCGTCAACCCTGTGGGCTGCAGTCCCGCACTCAACCACTATGCCACCAGGGCTCAGCTTAATTTACCACTTTTTAAGCTTAATAAAATTTTCTAAAAGAATTGGTACCATCCTGTTTTATAATCAGAATACTAAAGCTCAAAGAGATTTGCTCAAGTTTCTCATAACTGGTAAGCCTCACTGCAAAGGGAATATATGCTTGGCCAAGGTATACTATGTAACATAGTACATGTACAGTAAGTGTAAGTTATACATTAGTGATCTTTCTTTTACTGCCATCAAATCAGTGCTGACTCATAGCGACTCCCTGTGGGTTTCTGAGACTGTAACTGTTTATGGGAGTAAAAAGTCCAGGCTTGCTTTATCCTGCAAAACCGTTGGGGGGTTCAAGCTGCTGACTGTATGAATCACATCACAGCGCATAACCACTTTTACCATATGTGTGTATAAACAATGCCAATTGTCTAATGTCTATGATAGACCTTTATAACAAAATTGTAACGTATGTTGAAATGGTTTTTAAGAAATATGCTCTCAAGCATTAACTATCATTTCCTTATTTACTAGTGTTTTAGGTATCTAACAATGCTTTTTCTTTTTTCATGTACAGGTTGGGGGTGCATTTGCTCCCCCATTGAAAGATCTATGTAGATTTCTGAAAGAAAATTCAGAATATGGAGTAGCTCCTGAATGGGGAGAGGTTGTTAAGCAATCTGTAAGTATTTTACAAATATTAATGCAGTCATCATTTTAAAAATAGATGCCATTTAATTATATCTTGGATTAAATTAAGAATTAGTACAATACTTCATGAACATATCCTAGTGTTTTCTCCTTCTTGATTTTTATTTTGCAGAACACATTGCATATTTCTCAGCTGCTTATTGAAAGAATGCAGAATCAGTATTTACTGATTTATTTTTATTTTAATCTCTAAGATATCATTTGATCTCATTGCCATTATTAGAACAGTACCATGAAGAAAAAATTATTCATTGGTTGTGAAATATCAAATAGTAAAGAAATGTATGAATAAACAAATATGGATAAGAATATCCTTTAAACTACATCCATTGCCACTGAGTTGATTCTAGCTCACGGCAACTATATGTGTTACAGTGTGAAACTGCTCCACAGGTTTTCTTAATAATCTGGAAGCAGATCTGCAGGTTTTTCTTCCACAGTGCCATTGGGTAGGTTTGAAGCACCAATCATTTAGGTAGGTAGTAGAGTGTTTATGTGACAATGTTTTGATTCACAATCTATTAAATGGGTTGTAGCTAAGTTTTTGGAGTAGTGAACCCTACCCAGATGGAAAGTGTTGTATAAATAACAACTATTATTTTTATAGATGTCTGAATGATTCCAGGGATGTTTTTCTTTTTGTTTTTAGTTTAGAAAGAGGCAAGGATAAAGAAGGAACAATTTTTGCTTAATTAGTATCGTTAGTATTATGTTAATTTGGTAGAACGATTTGGAAAAGGATATCAATAATGGTTATACAAGCATTGTGAAGCATATAATCAGTGATAATGAGTTATACATATAGAAGTTGTCATATTGGAGAATTTTTGCTGTGTATTTTTTGCCACAATGTAAAAAATAACAATGAGTACAAGGAAGAAGAAAATGTTCGAAAATTGATTGTGGTAATGATTATAGAACTCTTCTTGATATGCTTGAGCTAATGAATTGTATGCTAATGTAAAGGAAGTGCCAGTAAAACTGTTTAAAAAAGAAAAAAAAAGGGCTGAGCCCTGGTGGCATAGTGCGCGGGACTGCAGCCCACTGGGTTGGAGGTTCAAATCCAACAGCAAGGCTGGGCCTGCTACTCCCACCACCAAAAGGCAGTGATGCCCAAAAAACAAAAAATACCAAAAAAAAGCAAAAAAGACAGAAGTAGGGGGAATATAGTGTACAGAGGAACTTGTACATTAACCCTCTCTTTTTTAAAAACCCTTTTATTGTGGTCTCATACAATTCTTATCACAATCCATACATATGTCCATTGTGTGTTGAGCACATCTCTACATCCATTGCCCTCATCATTCTCATAACATTTGCTTTCTCTCTAAGCCCTTGGTTTCAGCTCATTTTTCCCAGCCCTCTCTCTCTTTTTTTTTAATGTTCTTAAAACATTTTATTATTTTGAAGCAGGCTTTACAGGTATGTTTTTTTTTTTATTTTATTGGAGGGTTTTACAGCTCTTTTAACATTCAATGCATCATTTGTATCAAGCGTATTTGTACACATGTTGCCATCTTCATTTCCAAACATCTTCTACTTGAGCCGTTGGTATGAGCTCCTCTTTCCCCCACCTTTTTTTTTTTAATAAATCATTTTATTGGGGGCTCCCCAGCCCTCTCGTACATGCACAGAAAAAAAAATTGAAGAAAAAAACATCTTTTTTTTTTTTTAGCTTTTTTTTTTTTTTTAGGCATCACTGCCCTGTGGTGGTGGGAGGAGGAGGCCCAGCCTTTGCTCTCTGAGCTGGAATTGAACCTCCATCCCAGTGAGCCGCAGTCCCGTGCACAACCACTACGCCACAAGGGCTCAGCCTTTTTTTATAATTTTTTTTAGCTTTTTTTTTTTAAACATTTGAAATATTAGCAGTATTTATATATGGATGGTGAGACTTTATATGGTCTTTTTCCTTTGTCTATTTTTTTTCATAATTTCACTAATGTTTAAGCACTAATAAATTTTTAATAAGTTGATCTCTTTAAAACAATAAGTCATTCCATAAGAGTCTTCCTGAACTGTCTAGAACTAGACTGACACAGCACTAAGCACATTTGACAATTAAGCACTTAAACTGTGTTCAGTTGGAATTAAGATGTGTTTTTAAGTGTAAGTGCACACTGATTTGTATCTCAAAAAATACATAATACAAATTAAAGTGATATTTTGTTAGTCTGCCTTACTGGATTTAATATCAGCAATTTCTTTTTTTTTTTTTTTTTTGTCTTTTCTAATGTGACTACTGGGAGTTAATCAAATACGTAGCTTGCACTGTATTTTTAAGACAACACTAGTCTAGAGCTTTTAGATTCCTAAAACATCTAGGAGTTTTAATCCCCAGAAAATCACAAGAGAGTTTAAAAAAATGTAATAGATTATTCTCAATTTTTTCTTATTTGATGGTGACCCTTGATCTGCAGGCACACCCAAGTGATTTTTCTCTTCAAATATATTATTTAATTTAACTCTTAATTCTTTTATTCCCAAAGTTTTTGTTAAAAGAGTTACATGATCCATTTAACCTTAATCTTTCTCTACATATCCCCATTTTTCTTAAGTCTCTTTCATTTGAGAAGACAACCACTTAATCAGGCTTCCAGAGCAAGCAGTGATAGAAAGCTTATCAAGGTTTTGGAAGTACTCATGAAAAAAATGTCCCTGAAGTTTAGATTTACTAGAACTAGTCATTAAACATAGTCCTCACTTTATGGAGAATTGCCAAAGGCCTCATTCTGGTCTCTCATTCTACAGTGGAATGAGAGATGAATGAGTCACTCCAAGCCACTACTTAGAATGAAAGGAATTTGATGATCTCTTTTACAATTGATTATTTTTTATCAATATAGAATGATTTTATGTATAATCTCATATTAATAATTACTTGTATGCCAGGCAAATAGCTATTGATTTTATTTTTCAGACAACAATTATTGACAAATAATATCTCTTTATTTCAGGGATTTCTTCCAGAAAGTATGTTTGAACGTATTCTTACTGGACCTGTTGTAAGAGAGGAAGTAAGCAGGCGAGGAAGACGGCCCAAAAGTGGGATTTCAAAGGTTGCAGCAGCAGCAGCTGCTGCTGCAGCAAATGCCACAAATATTTCAGGAAATCCTTTGTTAGCCAATGGATTACTTCCAGGTGTGGATCTGACAACTCTTCAGGCCTTACAACAAAACCTACAAAACTTGCAGTCACTACAAGTAACTGCAGGACTGATGGGAATGCCTGCCAGCCTGTCTCCTGGAGGAGAAGCTAAAAACATGGCTGCCATGTTCCCCATGCTGCTGTCAGGAATGGCGGGATTACCAAATCTGTTGGGCATGGGAGGACTCTTGTCAAAGCCTGCAGATGCTGGGACAGAAGAGAAGAAGGGGCATGACTCTAAGGATCTAGAAGGAAAAAAGGAAAGGACAGAGAGGCAAACTTCAGAGAATGGTGGAGAAAACTCTTTGTCAAGTTCTCCTTCAACATCCTCTTCTGCTGCATTAAATACAGCTGCAGCTGCCAACTCTTTAGCTCTGAACCCACTCTTACTATCTAATATACTTTATCCAGGGATGCTTCTCACTCCAGGCCTTAATCTTCATATTCCAACTTTGACCCAGTCTAACACGTTTGATGTACAGAAAAACAAAAACAGTGATTTAAGCTCATCTAAGTCTGTAGAAGTAAAGGAAGAAGATTCCAGAGTCAGAGATCAGGAAGACAAAGGAGGAACTGAACCAAGTCCTCTGAATGAAAACAGCACAGATGAGGGTTCAGAGAAAGCAGATGCTTCATCTGGATCTGACAGTACATCATCATCCTCCGAGGACTCAGATTCTAGCAATGAAGACTGATTCTCGGACTCTGCACTTAAATTATGAACTGATTTTGGATTCTTTTTCTTTAATTATTAATTGTAAATAAACCAGTGTTGAGTGCATCAATAACTTACTGACCGAACATTTCAGTTATTTGTTTTAGAAGTACAAACTGCTTTCAGAGACGTTTTGCATGTAATATTTCTTAAGATTCATAAATTTCTGAACTCGTATGTACTATCAAATACATAGAGGTGTAAAATTACAACAAAAGACATAATTTTGTTGGGGGTTAATTTTATGAAAAGTATGCTCACTAAGAGTTGTATATTTAATATATTTACAGTGAACACAGAATACTTTATGCATATTACTGATTTAATTTGAATATAGTTTTACAGCCTCCTTGACACCTATAATTTACAGATCAAAACTCAGCAATAATTTGGGCAGCTAATGAATGTCATGAAAGCTGTAGAATCTACATCACCATCCATTGCTTTAATTACATGAAAATGCTCTAGTGTTGTGATGCACTGCTGATGTTTCCAATTCAGGTACAAGTGTGTTTTAAAGAAGAAATAAGTTTCCCAGTCAGCCAATTTAACTGGCTACCTGTTACCTCAGCTGAGTTAGTTTAGGAAGTTTACATTCGTTTCTAATTCTATACTTGTTTTCAGGGGTTTTTTAAACACATCCTATATATCATGTTAATCTGGCAAGAAATATGACTTGCTTTTTGCTGGGCTTAACTTTAATAGCAGTGAAAGTAAGTCATAAGCTAATCCTGTGTCACATGACTTTGGCACCCTATAGACATACTTATTTTTAACGTTTCGAAGTTTGGCTTCCTATTAGAAATAATTTTGTCTCTGACTGAGTAATGTCTGTTTCCAGGGTTCAAAAATGGCAACCTCATGAATGCCACTAAAAAGAACTTTGAACACCACATATTTTATGTAAAAGAAACCTTTTGTTTGCTTTATTTGTGTTTTATGTCATGGAAATCTTCCAAAATTAACAAATAATGGTAAAGTAATATAGAAATCGTCTAAATTCATTTGAGTTTGTAGTTGTAATCAGATTAAATGTTGCCCAGAATCAGTGTTGGATCATCAGTTTATATTAAACATCCTAAGTTGCCCATTTTGAAAATGCACTTTGAATAATCTCAAAAACGTAGAGCAAGTGATACCTGTAAACCACACAAATGAAGCCAAAAGGTTCTGTTCAGTTTCTTAGAACCCACTACTGTGTAAAAGTGGTCTGCTAGTTGATTTGTGGTTCAGTTTTTCCTGCTTAAGCTGCTATTAGTCTGACAAGGTAGAGGTCCAGGTTTACCTTCATATATATTTAAAACAATTAGAACTAAATTGGATTTTTAAATATTATTACGCTCTAAGAAGAGTTAAATGTTCACATTTTTCTGGTACTCAGAAAGGTCAATGATAAAGTTTGCAAAGGAATAAATTTAGGGGGAAAGTTACCCTGATTCTCCTCCACAGAAAATTGTTTCATCCATTGCTGTCACTGTGTTTTGATAGAACTCTTGCTTTGTCATGAGTTTGCAATTGCATTGGGTTTTACCAAGACCTTTACCAATAAATTATGTTTCTGTGTGTAAAATACTAACCCCCTTATTTAGAGAAACAGTGTTACATGTATTTACAAAATTATATAAGTTCCTTTAGAATTGTATTGATTTTTGTATTTTCCCCAAATAGTATTTTTAATTAATGGTCTTTTATGCGTGTCTTAGCAATAGTCACTATGATGCCCATCCAGGAGAAGTGGGTAGTAATTCTTCATCATGAAAATGATATAATACATATTTCGTACCTTCCCTTTGCAGTATTGCACTTTTGTTTAACTAGAGTACACTTATGAAATCAGCCAAAGTTTTCACAGTTCACTTGGTTTGCCAGTGGAGTATTTCAGCACCATCCAATCTTCCCTTCCCTCCCTCTCGCTCGACCCAGGTGATCTTTATTCCTTCTTTTCCCCATTTTAAAAAATGAAATAAAAGGAGAAGAAAAAAGAAAGCCCTAGGTCTTGTCACTAAAATCTAATTTATATCAAATTTATGAGATTAATGTATTTTCCTAATTATGGTGAAATGAATTTGGTTAACATCCTGGTGATTCTATGTAATAAGGCGATTACAGTTTTCAAAGCATTAAGGTTAATATTAACTTTAAACATTCTCTTGGGTTTCAAGACACTTCTATTTAATATTCACTGGGGGAAAGTTCAGCTATCAGCTTAAACAAATGCAAGTATGGTTGTGTTATAAGGGTTATAAGGGGGAAAAATCAATAGAACTACATAATACTAAAGTTGCAGTTGAAAGGATATCCAAGTATGTGTTCGTAGTTACTAAAAGAAGTATAGCTGTTATTGCCTTGTATTTATAGCCCTTGTTTCAGGTTTCATGGTCCCAAGTCTTAGTCCAATTTTTCTTTTGGACATTTGCAATATTTACCAGTTGTGTTCTGTGTAGTCTGAATTTGCTTTCTGTAGTTTGAGCAAACGTCTTAAAAGTCATTTGTAATTTATTAAATTACTTTCTATGATGTTCTATAGAGCAAATGGAAGTTTAATTATTTTTTATTAAACATATTCTTTGACTACCCATGATGTCAGCCTCTGTACATGACAATACTTTGTTACTGAATTTTATATATAATTTGTACAATTTATAAAAGAATCCAGTTATACATCTTTTTTCTATATGTAGGGAAAAAATTTAAACCACAGAAAATGACTCTAATTGCATCCACAGTATAACAAGTGACATTAATTTTACAGTAGTACAAATACTTTTTTTTTCATTTTAATTTACTGACTCATTGGTACTAATGGTGGCCTCCCCAAAAAAGTTTTTTGTAACCCTAATAGTTAAATTCTATTTTGTAGGTCAGTTCCCACCATATATTATTTTCCCATAGTTAATTTTTGTAAATTCTATAAATATTTTGAAGTGTTACCTAACACTTTAGGAGAATTACTAACAGTGTCCATTTGGGAATTCACAATTATTTTTCCCCCAGGTCTTAAGAGACTTTCTTAACTTACTGCCAATTTTGGTAGTGCTTTTTAAAACTTCAAAGAAAATTCTTTTTCCTCTTATTTACAAAAGTAAAGCAGTGTGATACCATACACTTATTTAAGTTAAACATTCAGTTATATTTTTATGCTTGTACATGATTTTTCACTTTGTACAAGTAGCCTGTGAACAAGCGAGCTGTATATCATACTTGCCCAAAAGAACAGTAATCCATGGCAGTGCTTGAGGAAGAATTGGTTTGTGAGTCGTTTTTGCAAAGAAGATATGCTATGTATAAAATATTATGTTGGATACTTTGAGATATATGAAGGAGTGACTTTTTTTCTACATGTAATCATTTTCCCCTGTAATTTTACAGCTTATTCTGTAAGACAAGCCTTGGTTTAAGTACTAAATATTTATTGAGCACATATTATGTACTAAAAACACTGTTCTAATTCCTAAGGATAGAAGAGCATAACCTGCCCTCCTTGATCTAAAACCATAAGTGGCTGTCAAGTCCAAATTCAAAGCCATTGACTTCCTATTTTCACTTCATACATTACTTCTCACTTTTTACACTACACACACATATACATTCTGTCAGTGCCTTGTACAGCCCATTATTTACCCTGATCAGAGTTACTTGGATAAGCTCTTTATCTACAAGGAATCCTCCTCTGCTCCTTCCTCTAGTTAAGACTCTCAGTTTCTCTTCAAGTAAATGAAGAAGAAAAGCAATTAGACTTTTTGTACCCCATCCTGCCTCCAAGACAGATACAAACGCAAGAGGCCAAGATTCTCTAGCTCCATGAATCTACTTCCTAATACAAACTTGTTCATGCAACAGTCAGCGGGCTTATCCTAGAGATAAACTCTGTGAGGACAGAGACCATATTTGTAGTATGCACTACAATAAACTCAGTTCTTTGATACTGATATTTGATATTCTGTACTTGATATTTTGTAAGCATTGGTGGCACTTTGGGCTATCCATTGGGCTGCTAACCACAGGGTTATTAGTTCAAGTACATTAGCTGTTCTGAATGGAAAAAGAGGCTCACTGTTCCCATAAAGATTTATGATTCCAGATGTCCTATATAGATTTTCTAAAGTCTGAATCCTATATAAGGTTATTTTGAGTATTGGTTTGAGGTCAATAAACATTTGCTGAATATTTTTATGGGTGATGACAGACTCTAAACAAATTAGTGAATGAAACATCAGATACCAAGAACTGAACAGCGTAGATTGTTCAAGTGCATTAGAGATTTAAAAGCAAACCTCAGCTATAAGGATCATCAATGAGACATTTGGAACAAATTCAAGGGCCCTATTTGAGGGCATACATGAACTACCAAATTAAAAAAGTACACACACTAAGACAAAAATAGATGACTGAGACCTATTAAAAATTAGGGACACACGACAAAAGATTTCACCAAAGGAGTAAAATAAACCCATGTATTGGGGAAAAAATCTTCAGCAATGGCAGTGAATAAGGACCTATTTACCAAAATCCATAGAATTTTTGCAGCACTTCAGTTTTAAAAACCCAATTAAAAGATGAGCCATGGACATGGTTGCATTTGATTTGATGATTTTATTGAGGGCTCTTACAACTCATTACAATGCACATAGCAATTTTATCAGGCACATTTGTACAAAGGTTGCCATCATTCTTTTCTAGACAATTTCTCTTGAGCTCTTGCTATCACCTCCTCTTTTCACCCCAACCCTCATAACCCCTTGATAGATTATAAATTATTATTATTTTCATATCATACTGACTACTGTCTTTCTTCCGCAGGGTTTCTGTTGTTCTTTCCCCTGGAGAGGTGGTGGTGGTGGTTATGTGTTGATCACTGTGATTGGCTCCCCCTTGCACCCCTGCTGCCCCCTGCTTCTCCCTACTCTTCTGATATTGCTGTTCCCACTCCTGCTCCTGAGTTGCATGGGTCATGAACTCGTGACTTTATCCGTGTACATGCTCCAGACTAGTGGGAAGTCACAGGCATCAATGAATGGGGTGATGGTCATGGGGTTAAGAAATCCTCAAGGAACCAGGGGAATATTGTGTGCTTCGTTGGTGCTTTACTGCACTCTGGTTGACTCATTCCTTCCCTATGACCCCTCTGTCAGGGATGTACCTTAGTCTAAATTTGGGCTTTGGGCCTGTGCTCCGACCCCCCTCAATCTCAACCATATGGTTTCATTTGTTTGATTGTTATGGGTCTTCTGATGCCTATTACCCAGTCCCGATGACACCTCTTAATTGCACAGGCTAATGTGCTGCTTCTGCATGGACTTGTTTCTGTGGTGGATGACCACCTGCTTCACTTAAAGCCTTTAAGATCACAGACGCTATATCTTTTAATAGTCACCATCCATGTTCTTCACCACATTTGTTTATGCACCCATTTGCCTTCAGCAATTGTACCAGGAGTGTGAGCTTCTCAGATTGCCTGTCTGTTACAACAATGTGTTTTTGTATTGAGGGAGGGTACAAACAGAGGCCCAAAGTCCATCCACAACTTCAAGGTATTGCCATATAAATATACGTACATAGGCCAATACCTTTATTTTTATGGATAATATATTTACATATACACACACCTATGCTACCTCAATCCATTTGCTTATTAGCTCATTTCTCTATTTCCCTTTATCTTGCTTCTGCTCCACCATCACACTCACCCTACTCTTGTCTCATAGTACTTCCTCTCAGACTGCTGAGCATCCCCAGGATCTCTATAGCCTCCTCTTCATTGATTTGAATTCCCTAGTTGTTCTCCTGTCTGTGCCATTGTTTGCCCACCACACCCTTCCGCCCGCCCCCTTCTCCCATTGCTGTCTCCTCAAACTTGCTTCCCATGCCTGTCTTACGTAAGTAGGTATACCAACAATGACAAAGATCCAAAAATAGACAACAAATGATTGAAGAAAAGAAACAGCAACAATAAAATACATCATTTCAGGTCTGTCCACTGACTTTTATGACTATCTCCCCATGGTCCTAGAAGAATTCTGGAAGCTGCCCCTCCTAGCCTGAAGTTTGTTTGGGAGGGCTCTTCAGGGCATTTGCAGCTTGGCTTGGCTCTCCTTGCTGATCTGTTATGTTCCTTTCTTGGTTTGCCCTGCTACAGGAGGTCCTTGCTCTTCTATAAAGAGACCTTGTGCAGTCAATTGACTAATGCAGTACATCTTTTGAACTTTTGACTGCTTTTTTTTTATGAGCAGTGATTGTGGTTCCAAGCAAGACAAAAATCCTTGACAATTTCAATTTTTTTTCTCCACTTATCATGATGTCACCTGTGGGTCCAGTTGTGAGGATTTTCGTCTTCTTTATATTGAGTTGTAAACCATACTGAAGACTACATTTTTTTTTTATCTTCATCAGCAAGTGTTTCAAGTCCTCACTTTTAGCAAGCTAGGTTGTGTCATCTACATATCTCAGGTTGCTAATAAACCTTCCTCCAGTGCTGATGTCACATTTTTTAATATAATCTAGCTTCTCTGATGATTTGCACAGCATACTCTCACAAGTATGGTAAGAGAATACAGACAGTCCTGATGCGTACCTTTCCTTTGCAGAATTCCTTTTTTGGTCTGACACCAGTGCCTCTTGAACCATGTACAGGGAGTTCCACACAATTGAATACTTGGCATGGCCCATAGAATACAAGGGAACAT
Source organism: Nesogale talazaci (assembly GCA_004026705.1). Classification (NCBI taxonomy): domain Eukaryota; kingdom Metazoa; phylum Chordata; class Mammalia; order Afrosoricida; family Tenrecidae; genus Nesogale; species Nesogale talazaci. Next base: position 66,142 of record PVJH01007266.1, read on the forward strand.
CTTTCTAGTCTTCTCTAATTTCAGCCAAAATACATCGGATTCAAGGAAGGATAATCTCTTCCACATCCTCTTTGTAATCACACTTGAACCTCTGACTGTCAATGTATAGCTAAACTTGCATGATCTTCCACAAAATGTTACTTTCATGTGACATCATTGATATTGTTCTACATTTCAAGCATTGGGCCACCTTTCTTTGGAAAGTGTATATAAATTTGGGTCTCTTCTGATTAGTTTACTTTGCTCCCCTTGCTGCCCAGTTGCACTCCCTTCGCATTTCACCTCACTGTGCATGGGGAAGACCAGGTACACTTTCCGTACATTGTCTCTGGTGCTGTCCCCCGTAGCACTGTGGGTCAGTGAGGGAATGTTGTGTCCCATCCTCTCTTATGTACTGGCTGATCTGAGCAGGCGTATTTCTCTCTCTCTCTCTCTCTCTCTCTCTCTCTCTCTCTCTCTCTCTCTCCCTCCCTCCCTCCCTCCCTCCCTCCCTCCCTCTCCCTCTCCCTCTCCCTTTCCCTCTTCCCTTTCCCATTCTTTTTCTCTTTCTCTCTTTCCCTCCCTCCCTGCCACATCGTTCACTGCAACATGGTCTGGACAGACTGGTCTCTCTCCCCCAGCTATAACTTCAGCGCTGTCCTCAGTATTGCCTTCTTCTGGGGAAGGGTCAGCATAGCTTGGAGGTGACCCTGTTGACCTCTCTGTTAGTTTGCTGCTCCATGGCAGTGTATTGCCCTCAATGTTTGGTGCTCTGGGACGGGGTCTGGTCCCTCTCTCTTTCCTCTAGAGACCTAAACAATACCCTCCTCATGGGTGTTTTAGTGCCCTGACCCCTCTCACCCTTGTTTTCATTTTTCTCTTCTTTCTTCCCCCTCTCTTTCCCCCTCCTTTTAGTTGGATGCCATATACATCCCTGAGTTAGGTCAGACCCCTGCCAAAGTACCTGGACCTCTACCCAGGATTTATGTATTAAGGAACTTATTCTCTATGCCCATTGTAGTATTTGTTTAAGACATTTTATGGGAGGCTCATTCAACTCATCACAATCCATACATCAATTGAACCAGGCATGTTTGTACATATGTTGCCCTCATTCTTTTCTAGACCTTTATTTTCTTTTGAGCCCTTGGTATCAGCTCTTCCCCCCATTTCCCCAATAGATTGTACATTGTTATTATTTTCATCTCTCACACCAACCACTGTCTCCCTTCCCCCATGTATTCTGTTGTTCTTCTCCCCTGTGGAGCAGTTATGTGTTGATCACTATGGTCAGTTCCCCCTTTCTTCCTTCCTGTCCCCCATTCCCCCCTATCCTTCTGGTATAACTTCCCACTCCCATTCCTGGATTCTGTGTGTCATAAGCTCTCATCTCTTTCTATACCTATGTACATGTTCCTGTCTAGTCTGAATTGGCAAGCAGCACTAGGGTCATGATAGTGGGCGGGGGGGGGGGGGGGGGGGGGGGGGGGGGGGGGGGGGGGGGGGTGGTGGTAGTGGTGGTGGTGGTAGTGGTGGTGGTAAGAAAGCCTCCAGGAACCAGAGGAATATAGTGTGTTCCATTGATGCTTTCCTACACCCTAGTGACTCATCCCTTTTCTGTGGCCCCTCTGTGAGGAGATTGTTTCGCTGTCTATAGATGGGCTTTGGATCTCTGCGGCAGCCCCCCTGATTTTTAACAATATGGGTTTTTTTTGTTATGTGTCTGTCGATGCCTATTACCTAGTCCCGATGACTCCTCATGATTACACCAGCCGTGTGCTTCTTCCAAGTGGACTTGTTGCTTCACTGCTAAATGCTGGCTTGTGTAACTTCAAGCTTTTAAGACACCAGATGCTATCTTTTAATGGCCAGGCCTCTCCCACCTTCTACACCACATTTTCTTATACACCCATTTTGTCTGCAGCGATTGCTTTGGGAGGGTGAACATCTCAGACCGCTAATTGGTTAGAACAAAGTGTTCTTGTATTGAGGGAATGTATGAGCAGAGACCCAAAGTCCATCCCTTACCTCAGTGTATTGCCATTTAAATATATGTACATGGGCCAGTACCTCTACTTTTGTGGATTAATGTATTTACATATGTACACCACTATGTTTATACCTCTATCCATTGCTTTGCTTTCTTGGTCCTTCCTCTGTTTCGTTTTACCTTCCTCCGGCCCCACTGTCACTTTTCCATGATTTCTGCCTCTTGGTACCTTCTCTTAGCTAGTTTGCTCTTGCTCTGGTCCCCACCTCAGATCCCTATCTCCTCCTTCTTATTGTCTCCAACACCCCAGCCCATTATAGTTTTTGAACTGACCTCAGTAGACTCTTGCACTTGACCCTTTGTACTCTTGCACTTCTCCCTAAGCTAACTTCGCTTAGCATAATTTCATTCAGCTCTCCCCATAAGGCAATGTGCTTCATGAGTTTGTCGCTGCTTTTTAGGGCTGCATAGTACTCCGTTGTATGTATGTATCAGAGTTTTTTTTAACCCATTCGTCAGTTGACGGAAATTTAGATTGTTTCCAGGTTTCACAACTGTGAACTATGCAGCGATGAACATTGGCGCACAGATGTCTGGTCATGGTCTGTTTTTTTACTTCTAGATATATGCCCAGTAGGGAGACTGCTGGATCATATGGTGGCTCAATTTCCATTTGTGTTAGCTATCACCAGATCTATTTCCATAGTGGCTCCATGTATCTACAGGACCACCAGCAGTGAATGAAAGTTCCTATCTCACCACACCCTCTCCAGCACTTATTGATTTCTGTTGTTTTTTTAATTGAGCTATCTTTGAGGGTATTAGATGGTATCTCTTAGTTGTTTTGATTTGCAAGTCCCTTATGGCTAATAATCGGGAACATTTTCTCGTGTGTTTATTGGCCATTTCCACCCTTGTGAAACTTCTGTTCAGGCTCTTTGTTTTGTTTTGTTTTTCTTTTTCTCGCTATAATATAGCAGAGTATTGTTTATTTTAGTAATAAGGCCTTTGTCTGATGTGCCATTCCTGAAGATGTTTTCTCAGTCTGTGGGCTCCCTTATTACTCTTTTGGTGAAATTTTCGATGTGCACGGGTATTTTATCTTCAGTATATCCCACTTGTCAGTTTGTGCCTCCTCTGTTTTTGTGTCCTTCCCTATTTCCATTAGCCTTTGTATTCCTTGCACCACAGTTCTTAGGTTTGTCCAAATTCCCTTATTGAT
>PVJH01007266.1:69432-94486 GCA_004026705.1 Nesogale talazaci
GGGGGGGGGGGGGGGGGGGATGGCCCTAATCAAAGATCAGTTTTCTGTATGCTGATGTTTTTATTTCTGGATTTTCTGTTATTTTCCATTGGTCTGAGTATCTGTCATTAAAACCCCAGACCAATACCATGCTTTTTTACCTCCGTGGCTATATATTGTTAAAATCAGTTAAAGCAAGCCTTCCTACTTTGTCATTCTTGAGGAGTTCTCTTCTAATTCTGGGTTTCTTCCCTCTACACATAACTTGTTAGTTAGTTTTTCCAATATCTTGGGAAAAAATGTTGGTATTTGTATCGTGATAGTATTAAATTTATATATTTCCTTGGGTAAGATTGACATCTTTACTATATTGTCTTCTGATCCATGAACATAGGATATTTGTCCATTTGTGGAGGTCACCCTTGTTTCTTATATTAATGTTCTGTAGTTTTCCTTGTACAATTTTTTGACTTTTTGGCTATGTATATCCCTAGATATTTCAATTTGTGCTTGTCAATTGTGAAGGGTTCTACCGTTTTGATCTCCTTCCCATGACCTTGACACGTGTATATAGCAATCAAATAGCCTTCTGTTTGCTGATCTTATAACCTACCACTCTGCCGTATTCCTCTATCACCTCCACCATGCCTCTTGTGGAGCTTTTGGAGTTTCCAGTATATAAAATCATCTGTGAGGGGCTGAGCCCCAGTGGCGTAGTGGTTGTGTGCGGGACTGCGACCCACTGGGATGGAGGTTCAATTCCCACTCACAGGAGCAAAGGCTGGGCCTCCTACTCCCACCACCAGGGCAGTGATGCCTAAAAAAAAAAAATCACCTGTGAATAATGATAGCTCCCCCTCTTCATTCCCCAGATGAATCCTTTAATGTCGTTCCTTTGCCTTATGTTGTTAGCTAGGACTTCCAGCTTAATGTTGAATAAAAGAGAGTGTAACGGGCATCCTTGACTGGGCTCCTTTTCAGTGGGAATGCTTTCATCTTGTCTCCATTTACTACTACATTGAGTGTGCTTTTCAATATAATGCTTGTATTATATTTCCCTTCCATTCCTATTTTGTTAAGTGTCTTAAATAGGAATGGATGTTAGATGTTGTCAGATGCTTTTACTGTGTCTATATTATCATGCCATTCTTCTCCTTTCTCTTGTCAATGAGGAGAAAAATGCTGAGGGACTTTCAGATATTAAATCATCCTTGCATGTATAGAAAGAAACCCACTTTGTCATAATGAATTTTTTTGTTTTATATATTTTTGTAATATATTCACCAATATTATGTAAAAGATTTTTGCATATCCATATTCATTAGAGATATCAGTCTGTAGTTCGCAATTCTTGTGGGACTCTTGCCCGCAGTAGGTATTAGTGCTGTACTAGCCTCATGGAAAGAGTTCGCCATCCCTTTCTATGCTTCGGAAGACTTTGTGTAACATTTGTGTCAGTTCTTCCCTGAATGCTCAGTAAAATTCTCCTCTGAAGCTCTCTGGCCCAGTGTTGTTGTTATTTTTAAGGTAGCAGTCCCTTCGTAATCAATTATTTTTCTTCTATTGTTATGTGTCTGTTGAAGTTCTTTACCTTCATCTGGGATAATCTAGGGAGGGAATGTTTTTCGAGATATTTGTCCCTGCTGTTCAAGTTGTTAAATTCATTGGAGTACAGGCCTTCCTAGTACTATGTAATTAACCTCAAAAATTTCATGAGGGTCCATTGTAATTGCCCCTGTTTCACTTAACAACCTGGATAATGATGTTTGTTCCTTCTTCTCTTTGGTAAGGTTTTCCAACAGCCTATAAATTTTGTTAATTCTTTCAAAGAACCAGCTTTTTTGCTGCATTTTTTTTGTATTACTTTCTGGTTTTCACATTTGTTTATTTATACTTTTTTTCTTCAAATTGGGAGGATTATACTGTTGACTGCTGTAATTTTTGGAGGCTTTGTGACAAAGTCAATCATAAGTCTCTCCTCCTTTTTCATGTGTACATTTATTGCTATCAAGCTTCCTCTGGTAACTGCTAGATTTTGGTACACTGTTTTCTCAATGGTTTCTAAACACTTCCTAATTTCATCTCTGATCTAGACCAGTACCCATTCATCTTGCAGTAGGGAGTTGTGCTCCCTCCAATTATTTGTGTTTCTTAACTGTCCTTTGGTTGATTTCCAGTCTTATTGCACAGTGGTCCAAAAGGAGAGTTTGAGTCATCTCTCTGTGTGCCTAAATTTACTCAGGCTCCACTTGTGCCCTAGAATGTGGTCTATATTTGAGTATTTGCCATGCACACTTGAAAAGAATGTGAATTTTTTGCATTTGGATGAAAAGGTCTAAAAAATATCTATTACTTCAGGTTGCTTAATTCTAGAATTGAATTCTACAATTCTTTCTTTCTTGGTAAGTTTCTTTCCCTGTGATCTTTCTCAGGGAGCAGTGTATTAAAGTCATGCCTTATGATTCTTGAGCCTATGATTTCTTTTTTCATCTTTTGGAGTGTTTGGCGAATTTTACAGGTGAGTATATATTTATTATTCTCTCATTGGGTGCACATGTATTTATTATGCTAATTTGTTTGTGGTCTACCGTTCCCTTGAGTATAATTCCCCTCCCTTTTCTCTTGTTATGACTTGCACCTTGAGATCTGTTTTGTCAGAGATCAGGATTGCATCCCCTGCTTTCTTTGAGTTGCCATATGCTTGGTATATATTTTTTGCCAGTCTTTAATTCTTAGCCTACTTTTGTCTGCAAGCTGTTGTAGACAACAGATCAGTGGATTATGTTTTCTAAGTCATTCTGCTCGTCTCTGTCTTTTAATGGGTAAATTCAATCCATTGATATTCAGAGTTATCACATCCATCTGTGGATTCGAAGGTCATCTTTGTGTCTAATGTCATACCTTTTGTGTTGGATATTTACCTAATTCCTTCTTATTCTTCTATTGTGCATGGGGGGGGGTTGTTCATTGTTGCCATCTTTTCAAGGTTGACTTAATGTAGTCTTGGGGGCTGTTTTTAATGTGTTGACCTCTGGGTGTAGTCTGCTATATGGACTCATATGCTATATGGTCTCCTATTTGTATTCTATGCTATTTGCACTTCTATTTGTACTTCTGGCCACAGTGGGTCAGTAAAAATTTTTTGTAGAGCTGAGTTTCTTTTAACTTATTCTTTGAGATTTTCCTTGTCCTAGAAGCCTCGTATTTCTCCATCCATCTTGATAGTTTGGCAGGGTACAGGATTCCTGGGTTGGCTTTTGAAAATGTTATTCCACTCTCTCCTCTTCTTCATGATGTCTGCTCATAAGTCTGAAAATATGCTTATCAGAGTATCTTTATAGATGACTACCTTTTTTTCTGTCGCTGCTCTTATAATTTACTCCTTTTCCTCAAAGTTAGACAGTTTAACTATTGTGTGCCTTGCTGACTTTTCCTGGGATTCAGTCTAGTTGGTGTCCTTTCCTGCTTCCTGAACTATTGCATGAGTCTCATTCAATAGGCTGGGAAAGTTTTCTTCCAGGAATTCCTTTGCTATTTTTGCAGTTAACTTCTTGTTTGTGTCTTGATCTGGTAATTCAATTATTTGAATGCTGCTCCTCTTCATGACATCAGACATTGTTCTTAAATTTTCTTCCATTTCATTGATTAACTTGTTAGAAGGTCTTTCTCATTTGTTGAAGTCTGTCTGGCTATCCTGGAGGTCACTGATACAATTTTCTGTTTCTTCTAATCTGCTAATGATGTCTGTTAACTTATTGCTTGCCTTTGTTACCTTGTGGGGGCATTCTTGGCAGGACCTGGGGATCTGGGGAAAAGGCATAGAAAGTGCAGGATGCTGCTGTGTCTCCTGGAGTGGTCTTGACGTCGCTGGGTATCTGCACCCTTAGATGGGACACCTGCTTGCAATAAGACCCCAGGCCAGCTCAACTGATATCCTTCTGCTTTAAACCTCTGAGACATAGTCCATCAGAATACTTCCAGCTTCCCCCTAGTAACAGCTAAGTTCCTGTAATACTATTGGTCAATAGTGTCCTACAATCCAATTTGATGATTGGTCCTATGATATGATTGGACAAATTACTTTGTAAGACAATTGGACAGGCTGGCTGAACCGGAAATATCTCATTTACATAGTCCACAGTATGGGCCAATCATTTTTCATGCTTGAAACTCATGACCTTATAAGGATGGGTTTGGAAACCAGAAAGTATGTGAAAGAAGCTATCTGATTCATCAATGAAATCTATATAAGCCTTGCAAACGCTGCAATAAAGCTAGACCTGTGTCATGGAGCCTGGTCTTCAGACAGAGTCTGTGTGGGTAGCTCCGTTGCCCTCACTTTCCTGCGTGTTGGACCTGTTCCCACATCATCTCATCCTTTATCACTTGTATCTACTTTTGGTGTATGGCCTTTTCTCTCTGTGTGTGTGGGGAGGGGGGCATCACTGCCTCTGGTGGTCGTGGGCGCTACCCAGCCGCCGCTGGATTTGAACCGCCAAGCCCGCGGGCCGCAGTCCCGCACTCAACCACTTATGCCACCGGAGCTCAACCCGGTGTATGGCCTTTATTAACTCTATTGTTTCATTCTTTTTCTGTATTGCTTCTGCCATATCTATCCTGAATGACTTCGAGCAGCATTCTGAAGATTTCTTTCTATCGTAGATCAGCGTCTGCTTCTTCTATGCACATCATTAAGTTCAGAATTGCTTTCGATTATGCCTTTTGTTTCTCCTGCTTTTTCATTGATGTTGTTGGGGCTGGTTTCTGTCTACATGTCATTTTAGAACCGTTTGATGCCATTTTCCAGAGAGTTGAAGAACACCGGGTTCTCTCGTTGGGAGACTTAGAGGAATGCTTCTATCAATCGACTGCCTGCAGCTAACTTGGCCGGGGGCAGTGGGGGTGGTGTCAGGCTACAGCTTAACCCACTGTGGTTTCACTTCTCCCTAGCCAGCCAGCATTTTGTTATTTGGAGGGCAACTTGGATGGTCCTCTCAGCGGATGCTGGTTGGGTTGTTGTGGGCCAATGAAGAGGAGCTGCACTGGATGAGCTCAAACAAAGCTGTGTAGGTGTGGCCCACAGCAGTCTGAAGCTCCTCAGAGGGTGTACGAGGTGGCCCATTTGTGTGGGAGTGCCCTGGAGGGAGGATTGGGGTGCTCGCTTTGGTGTAAAGCACTGCAGATGGCATGCGGAATTGCCCTAGTCACCAGAGTGCCGTGGATGGCCAGTTTCCCACAGCAGTATGCAGTTCTGCTAAGGGATGGCATGACTGTCTTAAGCTGTATGAAGCACTGAGGAAGGTGGTAGGAGGTACCCTCAGCCGTGTGTAGGGCCACGGAGTAGAGGCAGGGGCTCTTCCAGCCACATGGAGCAACACGGGAAAGTGAGCAGAGGTTCCCCAGATGAGTAGAGCACCAGGAAGGGTGGGCAGTCTGAGTTTACTTATTTTTATGATGCTCCTCCTGTGACCTGGAAGGGTGGAATTTCCCTCAGTGACTCGCCTAAGTTGGTTCCCTCAGAGTCCCTCTGGTGTGTGTTACTCAATTGCCATCTTACTGGAACCCTCTGATACCTCTTTTTGGTACGATGACCCTGAATATCCTTTCCACTTGCTTTTGATGCTTCCTGTATCTGTCAATATTTTGCCCATAGAATCATTCTGGACATGTTCTTACTGTTTGGTTTTCTAACTTTAGATCTTTGTGCATTTCGTTTTAATATTGTACTTTGCTTCTCCACCTGTCCTTTGAAAAGTTCTACTAAGCTCTTTGACATATAATTTCTTCCAGATGCCTTAGCTTCATAAGAGCAAATCTGAGTCTCTTTTAGCATCCATTTTGATCTTTTCCTTCTTTCCGATCTTTGTAGTGACCTTTTGTTTTCTTCATGAATGATGTTCTTAATATTCTTCCTTAGCTCATCAGCTCTTCTTCCATCATTAGTATTCAGTGTGTCAAATCGGCTCTTGAGATAGTCTCGAAATTCACGTCTGATAGACTTAAGGTGTTATTTTGGCACCGGTGAACTTGTTCTCATTTCTTCAGCTTCAACCTGAACTTACATATAATTGATTCCACATTCTGCCCCAGCTTAGTTTTAGCTGCTTATAGTGTCTCAAATATGTCTTCCCCTCAAACCAAAATGATAGTCACTGCCATAGTTTCAGTTCTAAACCATAGCTGCCCTATAGGACAGGGTCTAACCACCCCTGTGAGTTTCTGAGGCCACAACTGCTTACAGGAGGATAAAACCCTGGCTCTCTTTCTCCTCCCACAGTCATAGTCAATTTGATTTCTGTGTATTCCATCTGGAGAAGTCCAAGTGTATGGCTGCCTTTTGTGTTGTTGAAAATGTATTTGCTCTGAATAAATTATTGATCTTGCAACATTCTATCATGTGATCTCCAGCTTTATTTCTTTTGGGGGAGGGGCACCACTGATCTCTGGTGGTGGGAGTAGGATGCCCAGCCTTTGCTCCTGTGGAGCCGCTGCTGGAATTGAACCTCCATCCCAGTGTGCCGCAGTCTTGTACACAACCACTACGCCACCAGGGCTTAGCCTTGGATAGGGATTTTATGACAAAAGTTATTGCTACCTCTTCTCTGCAATAAATTTCAAGTTATATTATTGGAATAATAGTGCTTTATGATGGCTTTTCTCCAAACAAAACACAAGACAATTACTTTAGCTTAGGGGAAATTGCAATGGTAAGAAAAAGGCAAGGAGGTGGCTTCCCTGGCCTCACTCTCGGGCCTCAGGTCTGCCCAGTAGCTCAAGATGCTCCTGTCTGTCTCTCTCTGCTGTCTCTTCTCTTCCCAAAAGTCCTTCACTACCTCCAATAAAGCATATCCTCTTCATCCCTAAAAAACAGAAAAGAAAAAGGCAAGGAAATTTGTGCTGAGAAATTGTTTTCTTTTGACACAAATATGCTCTTTTTTTTGTGGGTAGCAAAGACTGCCCTATGATAATTTCATAGGGAACCATTATCCTATGAACCCTACAACCATGATTCTTCCCTTTCAAAATGATTTTGTTTGAAAAAAAAAAAGTAAAAGCATTGAACATTTAATTATAATTCCATGTAGCTTCAAGCTACCAGAATACAGGTGCTCCAAACCCCTTAGTCTTAGCTTTTCAGCTGAAAAATTTCCCTTTATGATGACAGAGTAGTTTAGAACTTTCCCTTTCCCAGAACTTTGTAGTAACCCTACTACACCACATCAATGATGGGAACTACTTTAGTCTTACTTTTGGCAGAGTTTACCCTTGCCTGGTCAACTTGTGAAGGGGTGGAGTCTAGACTGTCAATCAAGTCACAGCCAACGAGGCCTCCTTGTGGGTATGGTTTTCTCCTGAGGATTCTGAGAACTCCTGTATTCCTCTCTGGAGGTGGTAATCACTATCTGCTTCAACTTCCCTGCTTTGTCTCCCTGATGACGAGACACATGGAGTTACACAAGAGCCCCGGAGCTGGAGGAGTCATGGGGAGACATGCTTATACCATGACTGGATCCACAAGACTTTCCAACCATTGGCCTGTTATCTTCCTGCATTTGTCATCATTGCGTATGTTGTGTGAGTCTGAAAGGAGTTTAAAGATTGCTACCAGACATTTGGGATAATTTGGACTTATTAACTTGATCTAGACTGGGCTGGGGTATTTTCTCAAAACACAATTGCTGTTATATATAAAGTTCACTTTTTTATACATGAGTGTCTATGAATTTGTTTCTCTAGTCAACCCAGACTAAAACACTGACTAAAGTCCACAGTTTGTCAAGATCCACAATTTATGGAGATTGACAGTTGGGCAAAAGTATTACTTCCTCTTCAAGTGGTAATGCCTCATACAAATTTTTCCAAGATGAACATGTGGCCATCTAACGCAGAAGCAGCAAAGCCCACATGGAAAAAGCACACCAGCCTGTGTGATCACAAGGGGTTGAAGGGAGCTATCAAGCATCAAAGAACAAGAATCACTAAAATGATGGAGAAAGCAGGGTGGAGACCCAAGGCCCACTTGTGGGCAATAGGACACCCCCTTACAGGGGAGTCATGGGGAGGAGATAGGCCAGTCAAGGTGTAGTGAGGTAGCGGTGAAGCATAAAACTTTCCTCTAGTTCCTGAAGGCTTCCCCCAACTATCATGGTCCCAATTCCACCTTATAAATCTAGCTGGACTGGAGGAGGTACACTGGTAGAGATGGGAACTGAAAATTCGGGGAACCCAGGATAGATGAACCCCTTGGGGCCAGTGGTGAGAGTGGAGTTACCAGATGGGTGGAGGGAAGGTGGGGTAGAGAGAGGGAGCCAACTACAGGGATCTAAAAATAACCTCTTAGCGGGAGGACAGACACTGGAGGAGTGGGTGAGGGGAGACATTGGGAAGGGTAAGATATGACAAAACAATAATAATTTATAAAGTATTGAGGGTTGGTGGGGGAGGAGGGAGCAAGGACAGAAGGGAAAGGATATGAAGCTGATATCAAGGGCTCAAGTGGAAAAATGAATATTTGGAGAATGATGACGACAGTTGGCATGTGAAGATGCTTGGCACAGTATATGTATTTATGTATTGTGAAAAGTGATGTACGAGCCCCCAATACAATGATTAAGAATTTTTTTTCAAGTAAGCTTAAGATATTTGTTTTTGTTGGTCCTGTGATGCCATCAGTTAGTACCCCAACACCCCTGGTGTTTCTGATGCTTACCAATGCAACCCTGGTCTTGACTCACATTGCCCCTAAGTTTCGGGGTCTTCCTCAATCTGGATAGCATGCGGAGATGAACAATCAGACATCATTTCGTTGTCCAAATTCAAAGAGCATTTCCAAAGAACTCAAAGGCTGCTCCCGTGGATGCCCCAAATTGCTGCGTCAACTTGGTGTAAAGTGCAGAGCACAGAATTATTTGTGGGATGTTAGACAGGTAGAAACACTACCTTTCAGAAGTGAATAAACCTAGGTGAAGACTGAGAGGTGGGAAAAATAGCTTTGCATTTTAATAATTTAAATACTTTTGTTTAATAAATATTCCTAAATTTCAGGCAGAACTTGAACATGGATCAAAAGGCATCTGTGCAAACTGAACAAGGGGATTCTGCATGTTTTCAATTCAGAAAAGCTGTGCTGTCAGATTGTATCCTCTCCTCATACATTATTTCAATCTGTATGCTGAACATATCAACAGAGAAGCTGGATTATATGAGGAGAAAGGTGGCAACAGTCTTGCTGGCAACTTGTGACATGTACATGATGCAATCTTGCTTGCTAAAAGTGAGAACTTGAAGCACTTGCTGATAAAGACCAGGATTTGTAACTTTCGGCATGGATTACAGCACAGTGACAAGAAAACCAAAATCATCCCAATTCAACCAGTAGGTAAAAACATGATAAATGGAGAAAAACAAAGTTTTCAAGGATTATGTATTGCCTGACTCCACAATCAGTACCCATGGAATCGGCAGTCAGGAGATCAAAAGAAATGTCGCATTGAGGAAACTTGTCACACGAGTCCTCTTTGTTGTTATCGATGCAATTGAGCCGGCACCAGTCCATAGTGAACTGATGGACTACGGAACAAAACACTGCATAGTCTTGTGCCACCTGCACAGTCGTTCCCATACCTGAACCCATTGATGCAGCTACTGTGTCTCTCCTCATATTGAAGGCCTTCCTCTTTTTCACTGCCCTTGCACCTTATCAAACATGATGGCCTTCTCCAGGGACTCTTTTTCCTGACAATATGTCCTAAGTATGTTAGATGAAGTCTTGCCATCCTTGCCTCTAAGGAGCACTCTGGCCTTACTTCTTCCAGTACCAGTCCACTTGTTCGCTTTTAGCAATCCACAGTACATTCAGTATTCTTCTTCAGCAGCAAAATTCAAATGCTTCAATTCTCCTATGATCTTCCTTGTTCCGTGGCCACCATTCGCATGCATATGAGGCAATGGAGAATACTAGGGCTTGAGTCAGGTGCATCTTAGTCCTCCAAGTAACATTTTACTTTTCAATATTCTAAAGAGGTCTTGGAAAACTGAAATTCCATGCATTACATCCTCTGATCTCTTGATTTTTAACTCCCATAATCATTGATTATGGGTCCAAGCAAAACAAATTCCTTGAAAACACCATCCCCCCCCCCCCATTTATTATGATGCTACCTATTTGGTCTAGTTGGGAGGACTTTGGTCTTCTTTACACTGAGTTATAATCCATACTGAAGGCTACAATCCTTGATCTTTATCAGCAAATGCTATAAATCCTTACTTTCAGTAAGCAAGGTTGTGCCACTTGCATATCACAAGTTGTTAACAAGACTGATGTCACATTCTTATATAATCCACCTTCTCTGATGATTTGTTTAGCATATAAATTGAAATAAGTGTGATGAGAGGATACAACCTTGAATCATACCTTTCCTGATTTCAAACCGTGCAGCATTCCCTTGTTCTGTTGATACAACTGCCTCTTGATCCATGTATAAGTTCCTCAGGAGCACAATGAAGTGTTCTGGAATTCCCAACTTTTTTCAAGATTATCCACAGTTAATTGTCATCCACACAGTCCATACCACCTTTGCATGATCAATGAAACACAAGTAAACATCTTTCGGGTATTCTCTGCTTTGATCTAAGATCCATCTGACCAGCAATTATATTCTTTGTTTCATGTTGTCTTCTGAATCTGGCCTGAACGTCTGGGAGTTCCCTCTCAATGTATGGCTGCAACTGTTGTTGGATGAGCTTAGGCAAAATTTTACTTGTATTCCTTTGTGGGAAGCTGGGTTGACTAGGGAAACAAATCCACTGATACTCCTTTAGGGGTATGAAAGAGCATTATATCAAGAAAACATCCCAGCTCAGACCAACTGAAGTCCATAAGTCTGATAGTAGTCTTACAACCACATGCAGTGATGTAGAATATAGGAAGACCACAGGCCGGTGGTTGCAGAGACCTGTGGATCCATGGATAGCAGAGATATAGCAGGACTCTGGCAGCTTGGTGGGTGCCCAGCAAACAGGAAGGGAAAGGCAAGTGGGAGGGAAGGAATAGAAAGAGTGGCGTGTCCTAGGGTTCTCCTTATAATAGCCACACTCCCCGGGAGACAGCATCAGCTTTGATCTGACTCACAGGTTGGACTCCGCCCTGACACTCCCATACATCTTCATGCTGACATAACATTATTTAACCATTGTACTTGTTTTGGGCTCATTCATTCAGTGCAGTAGGAAATTGCTTTAGCATCATTGCTTCTTGCTTATATGCCACCTCCTGAAATAATGGGATGCCCAATATTGTTTTTTTGGTACAATGACTCTGTATTCTTTCCAACTTCTCCTGATGCTTCCTCTATCATTCAGAATTAGTGCTGTATGCTTAAAAATAGTTTAGACTTTTTTTAAGCTATTGAGCTAAAGTTCCAAAAACAAACTCACTGCCACCGAGTCAATTCTAATTCACAGCTACCCTTTAGGACGGGGTAGAACTGTGCTAATGAGTTTCCAAGACGGTGCTCCTCGGGGAAAAGAAAAGGCTTTCTAAAACCATAAAGGGTTACAACCTTGGAAAGTCACAAGAGCCATTCTATCTGGTCCTATAAGATTGCCATGAGTGAGCATCGACTCCATGATAACCAGCCACCCTAAAACTTAAGAGATTTATAACAACCATATATTTTGCTCTCAAATCTGCAATTTAGTCAGGGCTCAATGGAAAGGCAATGTGATCTGTGTCAGCTCCCGGCAGTTGGAAGATCTGCTTTCAAATGATATCCATCAATGTGCTAGGTAGGCTGGAAGTGGAGGAGCTCTAATGACGCAGAAGTTGGGTCTTGGGCTTGCGATCGTCACTACGAGCAGCTCCACGGGACTAGTTCCTTTTGTTTCAATCTTGGAAACCTCCAGTTGGTCACTGGGCCGGCATTGACAGCAGTGAGTTTTTGGTTTGATACAATTCCTTAAACAAGAGAATATTGTACACTACTGCTATATAGAAATTTAAAGAGGATTGGAAATAAACTAACTGTGAAATCTACCATATGTGAAAAGAGCAAGTTAAAATATATACTTTTAAAGGAATTAAGTTACACCAAGAGGGTGGGTGGGTAATGATAGTGCAAACATGTTATTTACAGTGACATTTGCTCGCTGGAAGAATAAATTAGTTCATTAAGAAAAAAAATTGAAAGTATCATGGATTGCTAAAAGGACAAACTGATCTTAGAGGCACAGCCAGAGTGCAAGGATGGGAAGACTTTGGCTCACACCCTTTGGACATTTTGTCAAGAGAGACCACTCCTTGGAGAAGGTCATCATGTTTGGTAAAGTGAAGGGGTGCCATTCACCGAGTTGGGCTCTGATGTAGGAACAATTGTGAGGATCATGCAGTACTGGGCTGTGTTTCTTTCTGTTGGGCATAGGCTGGCTATCATTCTGACCCAACTCAGTGACACTAGCAGTAGCAGCAGCAGCAGCAGCGGCAACAACAAAAGTTTACAAAAGCAAAATAATAATAATTTATAAATTATCAAGGGCCTATGAGGGAGGGGAGAGTAGGGAGGGAGTGGGAAAAGGAGGAGCTAATATCAAGAGCTGAAGTAGAAAGAAAATGCTTTGAGAAGGATGATGGCAGCAAATGTACAAATGTGCTTTGCATACAATGAATGCATGTACAGATTGTGATAAGAGTTGTATGAGCCCCAATAAT
The DNA here is from genome assembly GCA_004026705.1 of Nesogale talazaci. Lineage (NCBI taxonomy): Eukaryota > Metazoa > Chordata > Mammalia > Afrosoricida > Tenrecidae > Nesogale > Nesogale talazaci. Next base: position 82,118 of record PVJH01007266.1, read on the forward strand.
ACGATTAAAAAATAAAAAATAGGGCCGAGCCCCAGTGGTGTAGTGGTTGTGCACGGGACTGCTGCCTACTGGGATGGAGGTTCAATTACAGGAGCGGCTCCACAGGAGCAAAGGCTGGGTCTCCTACTCCCACCACCAGAGGGCAGTGATGCCCCCGAAACAAAACAAAACAAACAAACAAACAAATAAATTGAGACGTAAAATATAAAATAAGTGAATAAAAATTAACACATCCCCTGAAAATAAGCCCTATGTCTTCTTGAGGACGAATACATATAAGACCCTCCCTCTCTTATTTTTGGGAAAACATGGTACTCGTAAAATCTGATTAACAAGCCAATGTTGGTCTTCAATTTTGTTATAAGTCTGGATATTGTAAGAAGAGAATTGAAAGTAAGTATTTAGGACCTGGTATTGCAATTTGTCCAATAAAAATACATTGGGGTTTGCAAAAAAAAAAAAAAAAAGCTTACAAAAACGTAAAGCCAGAAAAAAACCTTAACATTTATAAGGGGACCAGACGTCCTGCTTTTTGACAATTTTTAACAATGTCCCACGGGATTTTAAAATTAAAGTATATTACAGTACTATTTTTGCGTTCTATGAAAATTTCTGTTGCTCTGCATAGACCAAATTTTTAATCAAGAACACCCCCCCCCCCCGCCCCCGCCCTGGGTCAATGGTGTCCTGCTTAAAATCTGGTCACTTTACTTGAAATAGAGCTGAAATTTTAATTTAGACAAATAGGTCACTTGCTATTGTCCTTACCAGACAAGGAGGACATAATATTTCTGGGGACAATTTACATACAAAAATATCTGTTAGGGGTTTTCTCTTGGGTACAGCCACATTGAATTGTCTTATGAGGAACCGGAAGACGTTTAAACCCTGACATTTTTTGGTGGGGCATTACTGCCCTCTGGTGGTCGTAGGTGCTACCCAGCGCTGTTCCTGAGAGCCGTCGCTGGGTTTGAACCGCCAAGCCCGTGGACGGTAGTCCCACACTCAACCATTTACACCACCGGGGCTCAGCCTTAAGTCCAGACTTTTAAGAAGCTTTTTGGCCTCTGTGGGCCCCGGTATGGACTACATTTCCCAGCAGACCCCGCTCTACGGGTGCCCACTTCAGGTCCAGCGCCGTTGGAGGCAGCGCAGCCCAGTGAGGGCGGCCGACGGGCCGGCGACGAGTGGTTTGAATGTCTTTGGGCCCCGGCCTCGAGCTCCGCTGAGGACTCGCCGCCCAGGGGTGCGTTATGCCGTCGGAAAGCGACCCGTCTCCGGCGCCCCTGCCGCCTCCCGCCGTCTCGGAGGAGGAGGAGGAGGGCGAGATCGAGGCCCAGGAGTCCGCGCAGGCGGCGCGATCGCCGGCCGCTCACACCCTGCAGCGCTTCGAGGAGATGTGCAGCCGCCTCAACATGGACGAGGCCGCGCGGGTGGAGGCCTGGGAGAGCTACCGCAGCATGAGCGAGAGCTACACGCTGGAGGTGAGTCGGCCGAGGGCGCAGGGGCTGCCCGGCCTAGCCCGACCCCCGCGGGGGCGGGCCCTTCCCCCCCTACTTCTACCCCCACCCCCCCTCCGGCTCCGGCTCCCGCGTCCTGCAAACCGGGCTCTATGGGCGACCCTAGCGGCTGGGAATGTCCACCCCCTGGCCCCACACTCTGGCTCCGGGCCTTCGCGTGGACAACAGCGCTCGTCCCCAAGTTACGCCGCGAGGCCTAGGTCGCCGCACGGGGTCTGTGTGGCTTTGGGGTCCGCCGGGACGGGGGTGGAGGCCGCACCGGGGTGGGGGCAGAGCCGAGGAGAGCAGCGGGGCCTCCCGGCTCCCCGCACGCGCAGCTGCGTGTCCACAGCGTGAGGCGAGTCCGCGCCGGGCCCAGCGGAAACGGACTGACACACGCCCCCTGGTGTCCCCGCGGCGTCCGGCTGGAGGGGCTCCCAAGGGCCCGCGCCGGCCACCTTTCGGCGCCGCGCACCGAGCTGCCCGGGCGAGGGCGGCCTTGCCAGCCAGTGACCGCCGACCCCGCTGGCACGTCCCCTTCACGGGCCAATGGGAAGCGCCTCGGAAGTCGGTCCGGGCTTTCTGGGCGGTGTGACTGCCCGAGTGTGCGGCGTGTTTGTGTTTCTGTCCCTGTCAGCACTCTCACTGGCACATCCCATGTGGTGCCGTGAGTTCTACCTGTCGTTTTCGTTCTTCGTCACTCGTTGCAGAAACTGCGTGTGGAGAGTGTGGCAGGAAGGTTCAGGGTGCAAAGGCTTCCGGAAGCATGAAAAACAAACCCGCAAACAAAACAAAGGAACCCAGACAAGCACAGTGCCGTCAGAGTGGGCCTATAGGAGGGGTCGACCTGCCCCTGAACTGTAAATGGGAGGAGAAAGCGCCGTCTTTCTCCCTCGGGTCGGTTGTTGGTTTCAAACTGTTGACTTGTGGATAGCAGCCGAATGCACAATTCCTGAGGCATTACCACTGATGCGGTGGGGGTCTGCCCCCCGGGCCCCTGCTGAGCCGTCTTATTTGTCTTTACACTACTCGAATTTTAATGCCGCTGTCAGTTCCCACTTCCCGTGCTTATATCAATGGAAAGAAAGAAAAAGATAGCAATGTCTTAGAAACTGCAGGTCTAAGTAGTTTGAGACAATTTATTGAACTCCGAGACTTTATCCTGTGATGTGTAAGGAGGGATTGTTTGTACCTATCTCACAGAGCTGTTCTGAAGGTTAAGAAAGGTATTAAGGTAGTATACTTTGGTTCAGAGTAGACATTAAAGTTATATGGATAATACGTTAGTGTTTGCGAAAGCTTTTACTATAATTGGGTGCTGTCACTGGATAGACCATGTTTCTATCATCTGTCTGCACTTCCTGTCGTCAAGCATAGACTGTGTCATTTTTTATCAAGGCCATAAGGGCCCCCAAACAAGTTCTCATTTTACCCTTAGGGTGATTCTATAAACCAGGTAGAAGAAGTGTTACCACTATAATTAAAACTTTTCAATGCATACAAGTGATTATCAACAAGTGACACACAGTAGGTCAAAAGCAAATTCATTATAATCGAGTCAGTACAACTGTTTAAGAGACAAGAAATCCAGTCTTTCTTCCAAGGAGCTGCTGGCAGTTTCAAAGTGTCAATTTGTGGATGGCTACCCAGTGCATATACCCTATGCCACCAGGGCTCCTGACACAGGTGAAAGTGAATTATTATTATTGTTATTATTATTTTGAAAGCACACGCTTGATTACTTGGTATTATAAGACTTCATTCTTAGTCTCCAGGTCCAGTTAATCAATAACTGCTTTCTTGAGCACCTGTTATTTGCTAGACATTGTTCCTGGTGCTTGGGATAGAACAGTGAATAAAACAAACAAATTTCTATTCTTCTGGAGCTTGCAGTAAGATAAAATATGAGATAACAGGTGATGCCAGTCTTATGGAAGTTTTCAATGGAAAATAAAACTAGCCCTTACAATACTTAACATCAAATATTGGTTATAGAATTTAGCCTTTTGATTTCTTATATTTCTTATATTTTATAGTTGTTAATTTACTTGATTCACACAGCCCTCAGATTAGAAAATGGAGCCTTTGAAGCTGTTAAGTAATTTGTCTAAGTTATAGTTGGTCTTTTTTTATACGACGTTTAAGTGCAAACCCACATATACTTAACCTCAGAGGAAATGAGATATTGATTTTAAGAATGGCTTTTTGCTTTATCATATTTTCACATCAGGTATTTTTCAACAAATGTTTTTAAGACCAAAAATAAGCCAGGCACAGTCTTGTGTTTTCTCTAGCCTGCTGGATAGAGATTTCTTTCAATAGAGCTCTCCAGTCCATTTGAAGCAAAATAAGATTTTATGTGTAAGTCTAGTTCCTTGCTCTACTTCCTTTGGGGAATTAGATGGTTGTGAATTTCTTAGGTCCACTCTAGGTCTTTATAGATAATCTATTTCTAACCTTTCATTGAAACACAGGATAACTGTGACTTACTTAATTCTCATTTAGTAAGAAATGTCAATATAATAGGGAAATGCATTATATAACTCATATAAAAATAAACTTACTGGGCTGAGCCCTCATGGTGTAAGTGGTTGAGTGCAGGACTGCGGCCCGCAGACTTAGTGGTTCAAATCCAGCAGTGGCTCTCAGGAGCAGCACTGGGTAGCGCCCATGACTACCAGAGGTAGTGATGCCCAAAAAACAAACAAACAAACAAACAAACAAACAAAAAATAAACTTACTTTGAAATCTGATAATCAGAAATACTATGAAGCTATTTCCCAGAGGTGTGTTTAATACACAAATATTGTACATGTGATTTTAAAATAGAAAATCTATGTCATACTAACTATAATTGGGTTCTTAAGTAAGTCTATTTGGACATGTGAAAATGTAGAATTTCCAGTTTTCCCCATTTCCCTTTAGACCAGCAGTGGGTACAGTATAACCAAAGGTCTGATAGGGAAAGCGTGTTACCATGTGAAAGAATTAAGAAGATCATCTCTTAGAAATGGTGCCCTAAAAATGATATTCTTTGAATGTTACCTGTGTGGTTAAAGAAATAATTTTCATGTATTTAATCATACATGAAATTAGTGACAAGATATACATTAAAGCTTAATTTTTTATTCCATTTTTTCACTTTATGGATTTTGAGCAAGATGAAAAATTAAGCATAATAATACTTTATTTTATTTTTAAAATTTATTTTGGGGGGGAGCATTACTGCCTCTGGTGGTTGTGGGCACTACTCAGTGCTGCTCCTGAGAGCCGCCGCTGGATTTGAACTGCCAAGCTTGTGGGGCGCAGTCCTGCACTCAACCACTTACACCACCGGGGCTCAGCCCTGCATAATAATACTTTTAGCAGGTATTGTGGCTCTTTGACAAATTACCATAAAATTTATTGGCGAAGTACAATTTATTCACACAGATTGAGTGGGTTAGGAGTTCAAAGCGGGCCATGAGGGGAAGTCATGTTTCTGCTCTCCAAAGTCTGGGCCTCACTTGGGAGACTTGAACAGTTGAGGACTAGAGCAGCCGGAGCTCCTTTGGGCGTCTCTCTCCGTATGTGAGTGGCCTCTTCTGCCCTGCATGATGTCAGTCAGAAAAGCCCTACTTTTTTATTTGTGGGCATCACTGCCCCCTAGTGGTAGTAGGAGGCCCAGCCTTGCTCCTGGAGAGATGCTGCTGGATTTGAACCCTCAACCTTGTGAGTCGTAGTCCCGCACACAACTACTATGCCACTGGGGCTAAGCCCAGCCCTACTTTTTAAGTATTGGTCAGATTTCCTAAGCAACATGTTCAGAAAACATTTGAGCCAAGTAGAATCTGTATTGTCTTTTATGATCTTGAAAGCCACATGACCTCACTTGTGCTGTTGGTTGAAGTGATTTAAAAAGTCTCCCCAGTTTCAAGGTGAGGAACACAGATTATGTCTCTGTGGAAGAATGGCAATAATATATTATGAAACGAGCATCTAGAATAAGCCATCACTCGCAAATTGTTAACCACAGGTAGATGACTGCACTGGTGATTTAAATGTAAGAATGTCTTTATATTGGAATACATTAGCTAAATTCACTGTTTCTTTTACAGGGAAATGATCTTCATTGGTTAGCATGTGCCTTATATGTGGCTTGTAGAAAATGTGTTCCAACTGTGAGCAAAGGAACAGTTGAAGGAAATTATGTATCTTTGACAAGAATTTTACGCTGCTCAGAGCAAAGGTAATTATGCTGGAATTTGAGTAGACCGAGACTAATAATAAAGTTCATAAATTCTAGTGATATCTCTCTCCCTTGCTTTCCAAGTATTTGTACTTGTGGGGTGCTGAATCTGGAAGTTGGGATATGGTTTTTCTTTGCCACATCTAAGTTAATATCCACTAGATTTTTATATTTTTGGTGAAAAATTTGAATATTGAAGTAGTAGGAGAACTTTTATGGGAGAGTTTACTATGAAAGTTGTGAGCTCACAATTGTAATGGGACATTTCTAAGTAAGAACTTTGGCTGGAAAATAGTTACAATGTTGATTATATGCCATTATATTCAGAATTACATTTATAGTGTTTATATCTCACTATATAAGGAAATATAAATATTTACTGACTGTTTGGGGATATGTAATGCCATTATAATGAATTATATCTCCCTCAAAAGTCACTGCCATTGAGTCAATTTTCACTCAGAACCCCTATAGAACAGGGCAGAACTGCCCCGTGGGTTCCAACACTAGGAAATCTCTAAGGGAGTAGAATCCTCCTCTCTCCCCTGGAGCTGCCAGGGGTTCCAACTGCTTGCTGCTCTTGTTGTTAGTGGCCCGGTGAGTAATCCACTACCCCCTGGCTCCTTTTTGCTTTTCGGCATCGCTTTTGGAGAGGGCCAAATACTGTTTTCAAATGAGGCTTGAGGACTGAGCCCCGGTGGCATAAGTGGTTGAGTGCAGGACTGTGCCCTGCAGGTTTGGTGGTTCAAGTCCAGGGGCGGCTCTCAGGAGCAGCACTGACCACCAGAGGCAGTGATGCCCACAAAAAGAAAAAAAAAAATGAGGCATGAAATTTTGTCAGTTGTATAATGGCATTATTTTCATTATTTTTTGTGTCTTCCAGGCCAGTATTCTTTTCTGGCCCATTAAAACTGACGGGAAAGGGGGCTGAGCCCCCGTGGCGTAAGTGGTTGAATGTGGGACTGCGGCCTGCGGGCTTGGCAGTTCAAATCCAGCGGTGCTCTCAGGAGCGGCACTGGGTAGCGCCCACGACCACCAGAGGCAGTGATGCCCCCCCCAAAAAAAAAAAACTGATGGGAAAGAATGTGTCGCATTTGGAAGGATGATTTTAAAATATTAGTTACTATTAAAATAACTTGAAATGCACTGCTTGATTACAGTCTGTTTATTAACTGTGAACTCTATCCAATTACGTTTGGGTGTAAGAACAAGAGTTTAACCCAGATTCTAAAGCTACAGAAGTGGATTTATGTAAGGTGCGAACACGTCATTTACAAATAAAAATGAATTCGGAGTAATCCTGTTGTTTCAGGCAAAGAATTTTAAGGTCAAATTATGGCCTCGTCATAATAAACTGCAATAACAAACTTAGCACTTTTATCGTATCTCATATTACATAAAGAATTACTAATAAATACTTAGTAAACAAAACTCCCCTAAAAAGTAAATAAAAGAGGGCTGAGCCCCAGTGGTGTTAGTGGTTGAATGAGGGACTGCGGCCCTTGGGCTTGGCGGTTCAAATCCAGCAGCTGCTCTCCAGGAGCAAGGCTGGGTAACTTCCACGACCACCAGAGGGCAGTGATACCCTATCCCCCCAAAAAACAAAAGGAAAGGTAGAAACAATGCTTAATAAAAATGGATCAGTCTCTTAAAAAAAAAGTAAATAAAAGAATATTAACTTTTCTAAGGCTAAAACTCACATAGTTAATGGATATAGGACAAAGAGTTCAATCTTACTAGTAGTAAAAGAAATAAAAATTAAAAGTTAGCACTTAGTTTTGTCAATGTATGAGGAAACGGGAGTGGATTACAGTGCTGGTTACATAGGGGAGAGTCAAACGGACACAGCTTCTTTGTTGGGACATTTGACAGTATAATAAAATTAATATGAGTATTCTGATTCAGCAATTCCATTTCTTAAAATAGCCCCTAAAGAAACTCCTTCATATATGTACAATGATATTAGAAACAACTTAAATTTCTGTTGACTGTGGAGTGAATACAAAGAACTGTTGATATGAAAGAATGTTTTGAGTTATTAAAATGAATGAATGAGTTATATGAACCTACATTAATGAACTTTTGTAATAGTGAATGAAAAAGATGTTCTATATTTTTTAAATTCTGCCTATTACTTCGTGTGTGTTTCTATATACGGTATAAAAACATGGATGAGAATGTTTCTAACTTTTGAATAAAGTTTATCTCTGTGGAAGTGGTCAGGAAATGATACTTAGACCAATCTGTAATTTGTAAGATATTAAGTTAGCCTGATGAATGAGTTAAGATTTTAAATCTACTACTATCTAAGAATATTACAAAGTAATTTTGTTTTATCTTAACATTTTGATATATGTATTTTTTCTTCATGTTCACTTTAAAACTATCTCATTTTTAAATCTTAAATATCAGCTTAATTGAGTTTTTTAACAAGATGAAGAAGTGGGAAGACATGGCAAATTTACCGTCACATTTCCGAGAACGTACTGAGAGATTAGAAAGAAACTTTACTGTTTCTGCTGTCATTTTTAAGAAATATGAGCCCATTTTTCAGGACATTTTTAAATATCCTCAAGAAGATCATCCCCGGCAACAAAGGGGAAGAAAACAGAGGTAAGCACTTTATTTACATTAGTTGAGAATAAGTAACTGTGTTACAGTTTTGATCACTCTGTGTCCTCCTGTTTATTTGTTAATCTTAAAGACATAAGTGATTTAGTAAATAATTCTTTTAGCCAAGAGATAAATGTGCAAGGCATGAGATGCATGTTTATTACCATCATTTCAAGTGTTCTCTTGATAATACATTTTTGCGAGGGGTGAGGTGTTGGAAAAGTTCTTTTAAATAGAGAATTATGTGGACTCTTTGTTTACTTAGACTTCCCTGTTTTATTTAACTATTACAAGTGCAGATTACAAAAGTCAGATGTTAGGGATTTTCATCAATATACCAATTGTAGGTGTGAAGTTTGGCCACTATATTTTCTATTATTGAATGTATGTCAAATTGAATAATAATTCTCTCTGATAATTGAATACCTTCTTAGTTTGGGTTTTACAATCAGTCAAAAATAGCGAAACCGAGGGGAGGAGAGAAGAATTGAAACTACTTTGAATTTGTGTTTTCTGGAAAGGTCTACAGTTTGTCAGTTTACTCTGGTTCAGAATTTTCTCCTTTTATTGACAGATAAGAACAATTAAACAAATTTTATAACTTTGTTGCACATTTTTTTCAAAATAGATACAGATATACTCTTTAAAAAAAAAATCTTTTGGCTGAGCCCCGGTGGCGTAGTGGTTGTGCGCGGGACGGCGGCCCACTGGGACGGAGGTTCAATTCCAGCAGTGGGGCTGGGCCTCCTACTCCCACCACCGGAGAGCAGTGATGCCAAAAAAAAAAAAAAAATCTTTTATTGGGGGCTCATACAACTCTTATCACACTGCCCACATCCATCCATGGTGTCAAGCACATTTGTACCTTTGTTGCCCTCATCATGCTCAAAACATTTGCTTTCTACTTGAACTCTTGGTATTAGCCCCTCATTTTTCCCCTTCTTTCCTGCACCCCCTCACAAAACCTTGATAGCTTATAAATTATGATTTTGTTAATGTTTTATACTGTCTGATGTCTCCTTACATCCACTTTTCTGTTGTCTGTCCCCCAGGGAGGGGGTTATATGGAGATCCTTGTGATTGGTTCCCCCTTTCTATCCCACCTTCCCTCCACCCTCCTGATACTGCCACTCTCACCACTGGTCCTGAGTGGTTCACCTGTCCTGGATTTCCTGATATACACTTACTCTTAAAATATAAGCAAAATACAATGGGAACTTTTAATGGCTGGAAGTATAAGGAATTAAGGAAACTTAGAGGTAATGAAAGAAGGCCTTTTATCCTTGAAATGGTCTATATTATCTTTGGGAAGGAGAATTACAGTTTATTAGTTGGGGTAAAGACAAGATTAGGAAAGTATCTGGCTGCAAAACTGGGCCTTAAAATGGCGTTCACTCTGTAGATGTCATCAGAAGAACTATTATAACTCATTTAACCCACCTTTCCTATTTTGATTTTGCAAAGCTTTTAAAATTCCTCAGAGTTTTCTTCTAAAGTGATTTTTTTTCTATCTCTCAGCTATTTCCTAATAATTTTGGAGTGGGGCAAAACTTCCTAGATATTTTTCATGTAAAGTTAAATCAGATATCATTCCCTCTAACTCTGGGTATACTTCTCATGTAATTCATAGTCATTTGGAATATATTTTAAAAAATTTTTCTATTGCTTCATGTCTGTTTTTCTTCTTCATAGGCGACAGCCTTGTACTGTGACTGAAGTTTTCCAGTTTTGTTGGGTGCTTTTTATATATGCCAAAGGTACGAACATTGTAATATTTATTCATATATTAGATTATTTAAATGGTTGGACATTAATTTCATCAACCCATAACATATATCTACAAAAAATGTTGATAACCATTTTATTAGGGTTTAATATAGATAATATTCCATAGTTCAATCACATCAACCAGTATTTTACAATTGTCAGTTTGAAAAAATTCTTTTCCCTCTTGAACTCCTTGACATCAGCTCCCTTTTAGCTTCACTCCCCACCACCGTACCCCACAGAAACCCTTGTTCTACTTGCTTCCCCTATAGGTTCATCAGTTCTGGTTCTCATATACTGAAAAAATAGTTATCAAAAATTCAAGAGGTTTGCTTCCAATGATGAAACACATTCTAAATAAACCCTGATATGAACAAACTAAAAACAAGTAATTATAGAAAATGTTGAAAACCAGATCAGGACTAACCCATGCAACAGAGGGGCAATCAACTGACAAAATTTTAACTGTTCAAGTCAAATTTTATCCTCTCCAATGCATCTTTCCAATGCACTCTGTTTGGTGATTAGTTTTTTCTCATCCATCTATTATGGATAGAAGGAAATCACTACAGGCTCATTTCCTATGTAGATGCCACAAATTTATCTTCGGCTCCCACTGCCATCCACACCCTTCTGCAAACCACATTCTCATAATTTAGGCTCTGCTACTATTCCCTCTTTAGTCTTTGAATTATGTGATTTACCATTCTTTGGCCACTGATGTTGATGTGCTTCTTCTATGGAGATTTAGTTGACATCTCACTCAGGTGGTTTCTTGTTTGGAAACACGCAACCTAGGCACTATTTTATCTGATAGCAGGGCACTATCTGATCAGAAAAGAATTTTACTGAAAAGTTTCCCAAGAGTTTCAAACCAAGATTCCCTAAAAAAAATGTTGAATGTAACATCCTAACTATACTCAACCTAAAATTTTCCAGTTTAACATTTTAAAATATTCAATCCAGTGACATTAAGTCACATTTACAGTGTTATTCAAGTGTCAACACTATTTCCCTACTAAACATTTTCTTTGCCCCAAAGAGACACTTCGTACTCAGTAAGCAGTAAGTACCTCCTGATTCTTCTTTCTCAAACCCATGGTAACCACTAAGCTTTCTGTCTCTATGTGATTGTCTGTTCTGGAAATTTCATATAAATGGAATTTTTCAATATTTGTTCTTGTGTGTCTGACTTATTTCACATAGTGTATAATGTTTCCAATTCACTTTTTGCTTATCACAATGATGGCTTTGGTGGATAATATCTGTTTGAGCCCCTGCTTCCAGCTTTTATGGGTTTATCTAGGAGTGAAATTTCTGGGTCAGGTAGTGATTTTATGTATAACTTTTTGAGAAACTGCCAAAGTGGTTTCCATTGCAACTTAACCATTTTTCATTAGCGTCAGCAATAAATGAGGGTTCCAGTTTCTCTCCGTTCCTAACAAAGCCAGTTATCGTCTCATTTGCAGTTGTTGCCTCATGGTGTTTGTTGTTAGCAGCCATCGTCGGGGAATAATGTGGCACAGGTTCCTCTTCTGTCCGAAAATAGAATATTGCTGTGAAACTTTGTACACGAAAATGGTGTAAAGTGAAGCAGTTACCATGAATTTATATGGGAAAAGACTTATGAGTATTCCCAGGCCTATAAAACAGCTTATCAAATCATACCAAATAACATGATGATCACACACACAATTCAAAGCTATGGCAATGTAATGCTCAGTTGCTGAGTGGAGGTGTTATGGAGAGGAGCAGTTTGAGGACACCTCTCTGGCTGTCTAGAATGCAGACAAGTTCTTAATTGGCTTATTCCAAAGCAAATACTAATTGTTAGCTTCATTTTTTGTCTCACTGAAAGCTAAGAGGATTCATTTTGATAAGTGAAAATAGTTCTAAAGTTGGCGTCTTGTGAAAATGAAGTGACATATATGGACCTTCTGAAAAGGTGGAGATACCACTATCTCCTTGTGTCCTATTGCTCTAATGACTAATGAAGGAATCCAGGTGTCACAGTGGGTTAAGCACTAGCCTGTTAACCTAAAGGTCAGTCATTTGAACCCACTGGCACCCCACAGGAGAAAGATAAAGATTGAAACCTCATGGGATGGTGTTACTCAGTTCTTTAGGTTGGCTATGTGTTAGTTTATCAGTTGTAGGCTTGTTCTTTTTGTTTTTAATGACTAATGGTACTACTAGACTTGAATTTGAACCTACCGGCCACTTTCCAAGAGAAAGATGTGACAGTCTACTTCTGTAAAGATT